>PVJX010004635.1:0-92848 GCA_004027295.1 Dolichotis patagonum
ACAGCCCTCACTGTTGCTCCACAGCAACCACCACCCTGACAAGCAAAAGGGCTGGCCAAAGTCTAGGTCAGGTCACAGGCAGGCAAACCCCCATCACTGACAACTCTGTAAACTTCTCATTCAGTGCTGAACTCTGCTCAACAAGCACGACAAAGGCCAGGATCATGACCAGACCACTGTGCACTCTCAATTCCCATCCAGGACTTAATAAATGCTGCTGACTTGACAGTTTAACAAAGGGTACAGTGCTGCTGGCCTTCATGGGGTTCTAATGGCTGGAAGTAGCTGCAGTTCCCAGAGCTCAGCAAAGGCTCCATGACACTGCTTTGACTTCAAGGTCTGTCTCTGAGCCTCTCACTAACCAAAGTGGCTCCACAGGAAAGACCCTCCCAGGTCCCCTATGTACCTACCAAGGCTGTGGCCATTTTTTGTGTAGAAACAGGTGCCATTGATGAGGTTCACACAGCAGCCAATCACATCTCCTGTGGTGAATGTGGGACCATAGGGTTGGCCAGTCCCCGAGGAGCAGAAGGAATGCCCATCATCACCATGGTAACCATAGGAATGCTTGTCCCAACCTGTGGAGGAAAGACAGCAGCAACAGCTGAGAAGACATAATTGAGAAAGGGACCAGACAGTCACAGAATACTGCCTCTCAGGTCTCAGCCCCTCTTCACAGGCTGCCTCAGTCTTAGCCAGTCCTTGTGGTCACTCGCCAAAGTGGTATAGCTGGGGTCTGGCTGCACCAAATACACACTCTAGCAGTAAGACCAGCAAGCTGACACTCTGAGAAGCTGAAGCTGCCCTGCTGAGGAACTGGCCCAAGCTGTGGTTACTGGGAACCAAAACCTGGAAGGGACTCACTAGGTAGTATAAGAAGGCTACAATCAGGGAAGCCTTTTGAAACACACAGAGCTGGGACTGACCTCAGATGCTTGTCATGGTAGGTTGTCAAAAGGTTTTTTTAGATTGAGGAATAATTTACCTATAATAACAGTCTTCCTTTTTAATAGTATAGTTCAAATGAGTTTTAACGCACGTATATTGCAATAGAACATTTCCACCACTCCAAAATAGCCCCCTCAAGCCCCTTTTCATTTGATCTACTCTACTCACTGCTAGTTGTTTCCAATGGCTATTGATTTGATTTGTTCCTATGGTTTTGTCTTTTCCAGAACCTCATAAAAGCAAAATCACAGAATATGGCTTTCTGCACTTAGCAAGATGCATTCGAGATTCCTCTATGTTGTTATGTCTATTCCTATTTCACCCCTTTTGGTTGCTAAGTAGTACTCCATCTCACGGTTATAGCAACTCTTGTCTATCCATTCACCAGTGGATGACATGTGTTTCCAATTTTTGTCTATTATGAATAAAGCAATATTTACAAAGTGGTCTTTGTGCAGACATATGTTTTCATTTCTCTTGGGTAAATACTAAGTACAGTATACTTAGAAGTGTTATTGCTGGGTCATAAGATAAAGTGTATGTTTAATCTGATAAGAAACTGCCAAAGTGTATTACAAAGTGGCTATGCTATCAGAATTTCAGTATTGTATGAGTTCTGTATCCTCAACAATAGTAGATATACTCAGTTGCTGAGCTTTTGTTTTTTGTCTTTCTTTTAGCTATTTTAGGAGATAAGCAATGGTTTCTTTGGTTGCTCTTATTTTTTAAATTTCTATATTTTTAGTTTTGCTTTCTTTTATGTGGTGATTTTAATATCACTTTTAATTTGCATTTCCTCAATGATCAAAAGTGCTACACATCTTTTCTTGTATATATTTGCCATGTGTTTATTAGAAAATTATTGAACCATCTATTCAGATCTTCAGCTTCTTTTTATCTTACTGAACTGTAAAGGTTTCTTAATGTGTTTTGAATATGAATCCTTTTATATATGTTTTGTGACTATTTTATTCTAGTTTATGGCTTTTCATTTTCTTAGCACTATCTTTCAAAGGCCTGCTAAAATCTTTTTATTTTTTTGGTCTTTCTTGAGACAGGGTCTTGCTATGCAGTTCAGGCTGGCCTTGAGCTCCCTTTGTAACTCAGGTTAGGAGATAAGCAATGGTTTCTTTGGTTGCTCTTATTTTTACTCATTATTATTACTATATTTATCTTTAATTTCTCTCAGCAGGTTAGTCTCGAACTTGCAACAATTCTCCTGCCTTAGCCTCCCAAGTACTCAGATTACAGGTGTGCACCACCAAGCCTGGCTCAAAGGCATGCTAAAATCTTTGACTAGATTATGTAAAATCTATATAGCAATGTGGAGAGAATATGCATAATTTAACAATATTAGTTATTCTTATTTGTGAACATGGCATAACTATTCATTAATTATTTTTGTTTTATTTTGTTTTGCTTTGTTTGGCAGGGTCTTGCTATGAAGGTCAAACTGGCCTTGAACTCATGGCAATCTTCCTGCCTTACCCTCTGGAGTGCTAGAATTACAAACATGTATCACCACCTGGCCCTCATTATTATTACTATATTTATCTTTAATTTCTCTCAGCAATGTTTTGACAGATTTATCTTCACGTAATTTTCTTCTTTCTTTTTCCTCTGTGTGTATGTGTTACTGAAGACTGAATCAAGGACCTTTGCACTGAGCTATATTTCCAATCCTTTTGATTTCCCTTTTTTGCTTGTTTGGTTTTTTGAGACAGGGTCTTGCTATCTTATTCAGGTGGGCCTTGAACTCACTATGTAGCCTAAGCTGCCTTCAAACTGTGGTAGTCCTCCTTTCTCAGCTCCTCAGTTCTGGAATTACAGGAGCACATTATCATCAAGCACAGCTCATTTTTTTTTTTTTTTAAGACAGGTCTCTCCCAGGCTGTACTCAAACTCACAGTTCTCTTACCTCAGCCCAAACTGGGATTATCAGTATACCATTACACCCACTTTACTCCATTTTTTATGCTATTATAAATAGCATTTTTTCCTGTACTGGGGAATTAATGCAGCACCTCCCATATACTAGGTAAGCATTCTACCACAACCTATATTCTCAGTCCTTAAATGTTTTTAAATTTTAACTTCGCAGGCTGAGAATGTAGCTGCATAATAAAGTAGCTGCACTATGCCTTCTGATACAATGCAGAACAGAAATAAATGGTAGGTGCAATAGCAAGACCTCTGAAGCAGACCAAAGTCTGATATGGGAAGATGAGTGAACAAGATCATTGGGAGGGTTCCACACAGACATGGGAGAGTAGGAGATGAGAGGGGCTAGAGTGCCTGGCTGAGAGCCAGAAATAGAACCCTCAGGGCAGGGCAAGATTACTCCCTGAGGCAGCCCCGCCTGGCAGCTCTCTGGCTTCTGCCTGCTTCCTTGACTTTCCACAGGATGGTCAAGGGAACATGGTTAAACACATCCCTTTCTTTGCAAATGGCACGGGCAAGAGCTCTCCCCTGAGGGAATCAGTGGGGCAGCTTACCTGAGGAACTAAGGTGCTCAGAAAGGAGGGTGGGCTCAGTCAGTCCATGTGGGGCAAGGCCAGATGGTGTGGGCAGGCTGGGCTTGAATGACAGGGCCCAAAACTCTGCCTGAGGGCAAATAACCCCTCACAATCATAGTATCCATCCCAAGTCTTCAAAGTTCTGTACCCTGAACCTTCATGTCTTTTCAGCCTGTAAGTCACTGGTCAAGATTCTCTAGAGCCCATGGAGGGAACAGACTGAAGCTGAACTGATCTCTGGTGGGTGCAGGGCCCAGAGCCTGCTGTTCTCTCCCCATATGTTCCCCCACATCACAAGAAACTAGCATGACAGCCAGGCATGGTGGTGTACGCCTATAATTCCAGCACTCGGGAAACTGAGGCAAGAGGATCATTCTGAGTTTGAGACCAGCCAGGTTACAAACTGAGCTCAAGGTCAGCCTTTTTAGGACCCTGTCTCGAAAAGATCAAAAGAAAAGGAAAAAAAGAAGGAAGGAAAGAAAGAAGGAAGGACTAGCATGATAACTGCTCGAAACTGGCATTAGAAGGATATAGGCCTGCGTCCAATTCCCCCAGATGTTAGAACTGCCTGGCTCTGGGGTAGGGTACTGTTCTGAGGACCAATCCTATTCCTAAGCTGATAGCACTGCTGTTCCACTCATCTGTGGAAGGCTACAGATGAAGGGTGGTCAGCTGGACCAGAGTTAAGGAAGAAGATGACAATCATTCTTCCACATCTGGCTCTAGCTACTTACTTGGCACACCCACCAGCTTCCTCTGACTCAGGATCCATCCACAAGCCACACCATACCAACAAGGCTCCCCATCCAACAGTACATGGGGACTTCCCACATGTGACACAGTAACTGACTATCATGTGGGGCAGGTAGGACCTCCTCAGTGCTCTTGATCAGCATAACCTTCCCTAAAGCCAAGCCAAGCCACTGCCCATTTCAGTTCTACCCAAAGCATCCTTCAGAGGGGCTGCTTGCTATTCCTATTGTTCCTTTCAGGCCAACAGCCTGGTAATGTTCAATAGATCCTCTCCTTTTGCCAATGCAACATGACCCAATCCCAGTATCTTCTCTTTGAGGATTTTTATTACATGCTTTGTGCCTAGCACCCAGTCTATATTCCTGGCCCACTGACTGGATCCTACCAGGTCTCTACAATCACCAGCCTTTGTTTCTGGGATTGTCCCTGTCCCTTCTACTAAAGATCATGAGATCTTTGGGGCAGGGTCCACATGATCTTCATCACCAGTCTCCTCAGCACATCAGGAGTCTGAGAGATGCTAGATATTTATGTGCCACTGGTGACCAAGGCAAGTCACCAAGCCACCTCTTTTACACAGGAGGATTACCTTATCTCACATCTTTTATGCTAGGTTTTACTGTACAGAGGTGACTAGGTTTTCTTTTTTTCAGTTTCTCAGATTGAAGCAGTAGATACTTAAAAAAACCTAACTAATCTAGCCATTTGGTTGTTAGACCCTAGTCAAATCACCAAGAAGAAGCATTACCTCCTTAAGTCAAGTGACCAAAGATATCTCGGAGACACTTTTTTCTCAGTGAATGGGAGATACTAAATAACCACTACTAACCAGGTATGGTGGCGCACGCCTGTAATCCCAGCACTCAGGGGGCTAAGACAGGAGAACTGCTATGAACTTGGGACCTATATAGTGAGTTCAGGACCAGCTTGAACTATGTAGTGAGACCCCGTCTCAAGGAAACAAACAAAACAAACTGAAAAACCATTACTAAAACAACAGATACCTAAATGTTCAGGGACTTTAAATATGGGCCAGGGATACAGCTCAGTGGTATAAGCACCTGCCTGGCAAGCGCTTGAGTTTGATTCCCAGTACCTTCCCCCCAAAAGACCTTAAATAAAAATGTAAACAGCTTGAATGCTTGTATTTAAAAATAAACTGATTATTTTAAAATACTAACATAGAATTTTAAATTTTTAACTATGTAAGCCCAGCTATAAATACAGATTTTAAATTTAAAGAACTGAAGAAACTGCTAAAAGCTTATCAATTTATACAGATTTGTGCAAGGGAAGAAAATAGTACCTCAAATAGGCTCAGTAGCCTTAAAGGTGTCCATAGCCCAATCCCAGGACCTGTGACAATGTTTGTTACCTTCTGTGGAAAAAGGGATTTCATTGAAGTTATTAAATTAAAACTCTTGAAATGGGGAGATTATTCTGGATTATCCAGATTTGCCTAATATAATAGTAAGGGTCCTCGTAAAATGAAAGATGCCACACTACTGGCTTTGAAGGTTAGAAGAAGGGTCTATGAGTCAAGAAATGTAAGTAGCCTCTAGAAGCTAGAAAAGGAAATGGATTCTGCCCTAGAGCCCCCAAAAGAACACAGCCCTGCCCACATCTTGATTTTACAACTTCTCTTCTCCAGAGCTGTAAGATAATTACTTCAAGGTACTAGTGTAATTACAGTAGCTATAAGAAACAAAAGAAAGAAAAAAAAATTCTGTAGCCACAAAAGAAACTTCAAAGCTACCAAGCACCTAACTGTCAGTGTTGTAAAGCAAATACCTCACTTCCCTGTTTCCAGGTCCTTCGAGTACTATACCGTTAAAAGCTTTTTCAAGGGCTAGGGAGTTAAGTGGTAGGGCACTGGCTAGCATGCACAAGGCCCTGGCTTCAATCCTCAATACAGAAGGAGAAAAAGAGCTATCTCAAAAAATCACAGAGCTGAATTGTATTTCCGATTAAACCCATCATTTTATGGTCAATATTTTCTCCAAAAACAATTAAGAGCTTATGTGTGTACATAAGGAATGAACCTATCGGATAAGTATGTGTGTATGAGTATGTGTGGAGAAAGCAGACTGGAGTTCACAAAATGTTGTGCACTTCCCCAGGAACAGTGGCGGCTGCAGAACCATGGTTATGGCCACTTTATGACCTTTCCCATTGCCTGGCCAGCAAATAATCGACAAAGACAAATTCCTAGGAATTTGCAAAGTGCAAGTAGGAAGTGTGAAAGGAGTGGAGAAGATTGATTACATGTAAGTAAACAAACAGACAGGCCAGGCCAGAAACACCTGGTAGATAACACTTACTCTAAAGGAAACAAAGCCAGATGAAGGGCTAGAAATGGGAGTGGATGGGGACTGATCAGGATGGGTATGCAGGTTAAGCTACTGTTGGCAAACCTATGGCATATGTGCCATAGTGGGCTATTTGAATCACTGAAACCTCTACCACTGGGTTAATCCTTGCTGAGGGGTTCACCTCTAAGCAGAGGGCTATTTTGACAGATCTTTGGGCTAACAAGAACAAGCTCAGCCTAAGAAATGGAAAGGCCAATGGGGCTGGATTGGAGTGGACGCGGTACATGTTGTGGGTGCCAATGGTATAAGAGTAGTAAGGGTGGTGCCCAGGTTTCACCTGAGCAAGTGGTGGTAGCATTTACTAGTAAATGCCTGAGAAGATGGGCAGACAGCAAGCCTTCAGAAATGTTAGGTTTGAGATATCTTAGCCATCTGGCCCCTTTGTGGCTCTGTCTCAGATACGGTTATGATGCAGTGGGGAACAATTATTAAACAAACAGTGGTGGGGACAGAAAATACCAAGTGAAGTCGCTGGAAGAGCTTCTACTATGTTGGCCTGATACAATGGCTTTTTGTTTTTCCTTTAGGAGAAAATTTCATTAGCCAAGGGTTGGAAAGGATAGAATGAACACACCCTAGAGCCAAGGAGATGTTAAAAGACACACAGTTGACTCAACAGATTCAGTTCTCCTGCCCTCCATGATCCCTCTCCCCAGGCCTTACATGTCACACAGTAGACAGGAGCTGCTATGCACCCCCACTGCAGGCACTGGAGGAATTGTTCCATATTTTCTGCATGTCTGTTGGCCTCACTCTGAGGGCCTCAGAGGCACACTGGCCTCTGTTAGAAAGAAACCCTGCAGTCCTTGGTACCTGAAAGGCCTCTGTAGTTTGGTCCTGACCACAGCACTATCACTACTAGATGACACCAATGCTCAGTGAGCTACCTAGCTTCCCACGAAGTGGAGCAGGATAGGAGCAGGTAGCACTTCTGAAAGCCTACTACATAAGCTACTTTTAATATAGGACAGGGAAGAAGCAGCTGCTATAACAAAAGAACAGCAAACAGAACCAAAACTGGGTTCCATCAGAAAATACTTCAAGTGATCCCTACAAGGATTTAGGATACAGACTTGACTTCTTCATCAGCATTATTCCCTATTCATGCCTGGCTGGGTTCTATCACTTTTAAAGGGAACTGGGTAACCTTTGGCCCCTCCCTTTACCCAAAGCTACAAGAACAAAATAGGGCAGGGGAACAGGGTGTCTGCTCCACTCCTTATCTTTGAGGGAATAGCACTCATCTCTTAAAAAACATCCCTTCCCTGTACCAACACTGTAGCTCTAGTGGGAGCTGCTG
This sequence comes from Dolichotis patagonum, assembly GCA_004027295.1. NCBI lineage: Eukaryota > Metazoa > Chordata > Mammalia > Rodentia > Caviidae > Dolichotis > Dolichotis patagonum. Next base: position 7,890 of record PVJX010004635.1, read on the forward strand.
AGCAAGGTAACTTTTTCCTCCAGTGGCAAGTGAACCAAGCTGGAACAATCACAAGACTTTCTGGAACTTTCCTGAGGTAGCTGGGAGGAAAGAAAAGCTTATTGCCATTATACCAACTTCAAATAGAAAGCCAGTTGGAGGGACAAAAGCTTATAAAGGAATCAGAGGCAAAAGAGAGACAATAAGACTTCCAGATGGCATTTGGGTCCCTCAGTCCTGGTACCTGTTCACCTTTCCTGAGGTCTGGGACAAGCTGGCCAGAGACAGGTATCTCTTCTTTAATATAAAGTTTTCTGATTAAAGGGACCACAAACAAGCATCTTTGTCCACCTTGCATACATCTGGCTCATGCAGATGCTCAAGATACGCTTGTTTAAAAGGGAAATGTGGTCAAGGGTTCCAAGAAGCCCAGACACAAGATAGTCAATGGGTTTGACCACGTTATGACACACCACTGGTGGGCACTTGACTTGACTGTGAGTTTTGTTGTCTTTTTTGGGGCAATACTCAGCATTAAGCCTAGGGAATCCTGAACTACATCCACAGCCCATTTCCATAGCCAATTTTTCTTTTCATTGTTCGCTCTCAATTCATTTCTTTTCTTTTCATTTTATATTTTATTTTGAGACAGGGTTTCACTAAGTTGCCTAAGCTGGGTTTGAAATTGCAATTCTCCAGTCTCTACCTAACCAGCAGCTAGAATCACAGGTGCATGCCACCATACCCAGCCCCTTTTTCCTCTTAAGAAAAAAAAAAGTCGGGCTGGGGATTTAGCTCAGCGGCATAAGCGCCTGCCTGGCAAGTGCAAGGTCGTGAGTTCGATCCCCAGTACCGCGCAAAAAAAAAAAAAAAAAAGTCGCTCTACATTGTGCCTGCAGCTCAGTGGCTAACAGTGACATCACTTCTGGGTCCTAGAAAGAGGCCCACTGCCAGGTTACCTGGCCCCATCCTCCTCCAACCAAGTCATTTAACTTCTCTGGGTCTAAAGTGCCTCATCTATGAAACAGCAGGAGGCGTAAACATCTCTAATAGCTAGAGAAGAACTGATGGCTCTACCAGCTATGCTAGAGAGTAGCTCCCCTCCAGCACCAACACTCTCTTTTTTTTGGTGGTACCGGGGATCAAACTCACAACCTCGTGCTTGCCAGGTAAGCACTTATGCCACTGAGCTAAATCCTCAGCCTAGCACTAACACTCTTTGTTTCAGAACAGGACAGTCCCTTCCCACTCCTGCCACTAAGCCAGCAACATGAGCACTTGCCTTTCTGTGGGTAAGCATGGTAGGAAGCTAGGGATGTGTCTGGAAGGAGAGTTGTCAAAGAAGGCAACAGGATAGAGGTCCAAAATAGAACAAGCAGGCAATGCTGCTTGGGTTGGGCCTACTGGGAGTTGTGTCAGAAGGGTGGCTCAGGGCTGCATGACTGGGACAGCATTCTGACTGATAATTCCACCCAACTCCCTATTCCTCCTTCTCCAAAGAGACCTGGAGAGACAGGGCCTTGTCTTTCCTAAAGAGAAATAATGGGCAGCCACCTTGGCACCCACACAGAAAAGACCATCCCTGTCACGTAAGGCACTTACCAGAGGTCAGTGATGCAAGGAGAAGCCAAACAAGCTACAGTCTGGCTAGGAGGTAAGGGGTTCCAGACAGAGCTCAAGTGAGCCAGCTCACATACTGTGGCACCACCCATTTTCCCTGTCTCACTCAGTTAAGAAAACCCAACACATATGTGAAGGTGGCTAAAGAAATGGTTTGTCATCCTGGCATTCCCAAATGCCACCCCTGGTTATAGTGGAGGTAGACAGTCCCCATGGGGTTCCAGGGATTCTAGTACAACTCCCCCAGGAGCTCACCCATGTCACTCCCACCTGCCAGTATCCGTCAAAGGCTATGATGCATGGAAAGGAACTCAAATGCTGGACTACATCATCAGCACGTTAGCCCAGAACCCTAGAAAGAAGTCAAGGGAGCAGTGGCTGCCTGTTGGATTCTGATGCTGGCCAGCACAAAAGGGCCACCTATAAAGCCAGCCTGGGCAGTGGCTACCAAACCAGCCATCCCAGTTAACAGTGGACTTTGGGGTCAGACAGACCTGATTTTGGCTTATTTGCTTGTTTGTTTGGTGGCAAGGTCACTCTATGTTGCCCAGGCTGGTCTTTAACTCAGGGGCTCAAGTGAGCCTCCTGTTTCACCCTTTTGAGTCTGAAATCCTTCCTTCACTTAGGCCCTCAGTTCTCTCAGCTGAACAGCTCTTTTAGGCCCAGGAAGATTAAATGAGAATGAACACAGAACATGAATATTCATTAGCAAGGTTCCCTTTCCTTACCATCTTATTTTGTGTTTGCAGTGCTGGGGATAGAACCAGGAATTTGTGTGTGTCAGAGATGGTGCTCTACCAGTTGTCCCCAGCCCAGTCCTGCCATCTTGAATACCAGTTCAGTGCTCATGCCTGGGCACTATGTGCCTCCTGCTTCCTTCTGCCACGAGGGAGGAGGTAGAGGTAAAGCCAGTCACTACTCACTTCTCTCAATGAATAGCCTGAAAACCCACAAATAGCAAGTCCCAGACCTGCTCTGCTCTTGCTTGTCTCATTTCCAGGGGAATCCTCCTGGTCCATGCAGCATTTGGCAGAGTTCAGGGCCATGCCCAGTAGCTCTCAGCATGTCACTCTAAAGGTTACAGAAGAGAGGGTGTCAAGATGGTTGACCAAAGGGTTTCCTAAGCCCAGGGCTGCTATCAAGAGAGACAGTATGCTATGGGGAATACTGCAGTAGAGCACTCCGCGAGGGTGACCATTCGTGTCATGCCATGCCATGCCATGCCATGCCTCTTCAGAAAGTCATCTGAGGGATGCTTTCCTCATAACCTCAACTGCCTTAAAAGACCTGACGGGTGCCAGATGTAGTGGCACATGCCTGTATCCTAGCTGCTCAGAAGTGAAGGCAAGAAGATGAAAAGTTTGAGTCCTGTCTGGGCAACACAAGATGCCTTCTCAAAATTAAAAATAAATTAAGAAGAATAGGGGTGTAGCTCAGCACTTGTTGGATTCAATCCTCAGTAGTGAAGAAAAAGAGGGAAAGCTAGGGGAGAGGAGAGGAAGACGGAAGAGGAGAGCAAAGGAGAACAAAAGAAAAATCTTTGACAACAAAAGAAAAATCTTTGACAGGCCCACTGCCTGGAGCAGTTCAACAATGGATAACGGAAAAGCAGAAGAGATTTTTTTTTTTCAGTTCAACAAATGCTGTAGAGTGGCAGAGACTGCCCATCACAGCACTCCCATGGCTGTTACCCTGAGCTTTTAAAATACTGGGCCAATGAACAGGATCAAGGAAACCTGAATCCTGTGCCTCTGGGAGCTGCAGGCAGGAGGGGCAGGTAGTTCCCTGGGTACAGAGTCTTCTCCCCTGGTAGCTTTGTGTGGAAGCCATGGAAAGTGGGCAGGTGAAAAACACTGCCTCTGCAGTAATTACTGATACCAAGGGCTGACACCAGGTGGGGTGTGCCTCCCAGAGGCTCCAAGGCCCTCTACTGAGGCAGAATCCAAGTGAAAACTTGAAGCCATGGGCATGGAGAGGGCTAATATAACCAGCACCTGCAAAGAAAGGGTCCTTCCCCAGGCTCAGTGTCCTTCCTGATGACCAGGAGACCCCCAGGGGAAGCCAGGTCAATCCAGCTGAGGCTACTTGCCTATATGTCAGGTCCTCTAAGACAAGCTGGATCTGTCATCCATACTGAACCAGGCTACAGATTAGCACTGTCCTGAGAAACTGAGGCACAACCTTGGTTCCCAGGACTTGGTATCTCTCTTCTAGAGATGGGTTTGGTTGGGCCAGGGATTTAGCTCAGCGGCATAATCGCCTGCCTTGTAAGCACCTGGTACCAAGAAAAAAAAAACACACAACAAAATAACTCCTATGGGAGATGGGTTTGGTTTTTTAACTCATTTCTCACAGAGGTGAGTTTTTGTTTATTTATTTTTTTCTTCAATAATGGAGGTGGAGACTGGCCATGGTGGCATTCACCTGTAATCCTAGCATGGAGGCAAGGGGAAGGGGCTGAGGCAGAATTGCTATGAGTCTGAGACCAGCCTGGGCTACATAATAGTGAGTTCAAGACCAGCCTAAACTACACAGCAAGATCCTGCCTCAGTGAGGAGAAAGAAAGAAAGAGACAGAGAGAGACAGAGAGAGACAGAGAGAGACAGAGAGAGAGAGAGAGAGAGAGAGAGAGAGAGAGAGAGAGAGAGACAGGGAGAAGGAGGGAAAGGGAAGGAAAGGAACAACAACAAAAAAAAAAAACCTTGGAGATTGAAACAAGAGCCTTTGCACTGAGCTCATCTCCAGTCAACCCCTTATCTCTCTTCTTTTATTTGGAGGTATCTCTCGCTATTGCCTAGACTACTAGGCTTGCATTTGCAATCCTCTTGCCTCAGCCTCCCACAGTGTTGGGGTTAGTCATGTACCAACACCCCTGCCTTGCCCTCAATGGGTTTTTTGTGAACCTATGGGATGGGTCAGTGACCCCTGATAGTAAGAACTTGTGGCTTTGTGTATATCACTGAATCCTGAGAGACACACAGGCACTAAACCCTTCCCAACAGGAAACCCATGTTTGTTATCCACTGTTTCCAGGGTCAATCATCTCTCTGCCTATCACCAAGAAGGCAAGGGCTTTAGCAGTAACAGGTTCCTGCTCTGCTCCAACCTGATGTGTCCTCAGGTTCACCAAAGCCTACTCAAGAATCTGTTTTTACTGAAAGCCACAACAATAGTGCATCTCCAAAGTGTACCTTAGTTGAAGCTCAGTAAATGTTTATTAAATAAAACTAATTTGATACCCTTGATAAAAATCCATACTTACTGAACATCATGGAAGGAAAATTAATTGCCTATGTTTAAATTTCAAGTATGTTTGCTTAGAAGAGACAAATGAATTTCCTTACCACAAAATCATATGCTAGCTATTTTAGCAAGATTTTACTGGAAATAAAAATATAGTTTTGCATACCTATGTAACAAGAAGAATCTGTTTTCAGAGGCAGATGGACTCAGGTTTTACAAATAACCTTTCTGCTCTCAATGAAATTTCTTCTTCTCTCAAATGACCTAACTTGGTCTAAAAAATACAGTCTGTCTATCTGTTTAACAGTTCTCTCTCCCTCCATACCCACTCCACTTATTGAAACAGGGTTTTATTTTTAATTTTGAGAAAGGGTCTTGCTAAGTTGCCTTGCCTGGTCTGGTCTCAAACTCCTAAGTTCAAATGATCTTCCTGCCTTAGCCTCCTAAGTAGCTAATACTACAAGTGGGAACTCCACCTGACTTGAAAAAAAACTTAAATCCAGAATTTTTCCTCTGCTTAGAGGTGGCATTTGGAAGAAGATGCTATAGACAAGTAATCCCCATGCTCAGGAATAATTTACAGGTCTGACCGAGTTGCCTTACTCAAAAGGCTGCTGAACACCCTCAGTACACTGTAGTAACGCAGGCTTCCTGCAGGTAAGGGAAGAGGTCCTTGGAAAAGAAACACATGATTGGCTAGCCACAGGGCCTAGGGCATTGCTAGGCCAGGGTAGAGCAGCAAAGAAATAGAGCACCTCTTGCACACAAGTTCCTCCACACAGACCACAATGCATGCTGTGATATTCACACCTTTAGCCACTGTATGAAACACCCAGGAGTTTTGACCAGCTCCCTGACCCTGAGGCCCAACTGCCAAACCACCCTGTAGAACCTGTTGTCAGAGCTCCAAGGCCTCTGGGCATCTACTCTTCCACTCCCTCCTATGTTATCTTCCAAGGAGGTATCAGTCAGAGTAGGGACAGAATAAGAAATGTAATGAGAGGTTGGCAAGCACCAGGCACACAACCGCAACCCCTCCCCACAGCTATCCTTGGTAACTGCTCAGCAGCTTCAGAGACTGGCTGACCCCTTTTCCAGGCAGGGCTGCCTTGAAGAACCCCACAGGACTGAACCATAAGGCAATGCCATTTGCCTTCTTTGTTCTACCAGTCTCTATGAGACACTGGCTTGGGAAGGCTTATATAAGCCTACAATCATAACAGCGCCTGTTCCCAGCTCTTCTTTCTTTTCTTTTTTTTTTTTTTTTTTGTACCAGGGATTGAACTCATGACCTCATGCTTGCCAAGCAGGCTCTTATGCCACTGAGCTATATCCCAAGCACTATCCCTACCCCGAGCTGTTCTGATAGGGTCAAGAGGAAAAACATCCAGAAGCCTGGTGACAACGTGAAGTTCACTCAGTTGGATAGAAGCATGGCTTCCCTCACAAAGGACATGAGCAGCCCCATGACAGACCCTTCTGAAGCATCACAGGTCCTCTTGTGAAAGATCTATAGAGGTAGTGGCGAGCTCACCTACATGGGTCCCAGCCTACATGAAGTGGGACTCAACAGTCCTTATTTGGCAAGTACAGACAAACAGTATTTCCAGACTACCAGAAACCCACCTATGTGCCAGTAATCTCCAAGGCATCTGGGGCACAAAGCCACCTGCTCTTGGTATTTGCTCTAGGCAGATACCTTTCTCTGCAGGTGGTGCACCCTTAGGACAGCAAGAGGAAGGAACACCCTGTTATTTACTGTCAGTACTTGCCATACTGGCAAGGACTAGCCTCTGCCTGTCTCATGTATCTGCCATGCATGCCTGGTATTTTTGTCTTGATCTCTGTTATCATTGGGTCCTCTCTGGTGGCACATATAGATGTGTGATATCAGCTGTTTGCAGAATGTGGCCCAACTAATAGAAACAGCTTTCTGCTAGGCCTCTTCCTTTAACAGCCAACTCAGAGCAGGCCTGGAAAGGAAGGCTCTGGGGGAAAGAAAGATGCTCACCTAATCTAGAGCATTCTGTAGAAGTACATAGCCCCGCCCCTGTGTCCCCTCCACTCCAGGCCACAGCCTAGCTGCTGCGTACCACCTGCTTCAGGAGGTATATTCCACACTCCTAACTCCCAGCTGTGGTTCTTCCAGCTCATCCTCTCCAACAGCTACAATCAAGGAATGTATGCCTCAGTGCACCTCAATTCTCCTTTAAAGGGCTGTAGTAATCAAGGTAACATATGCCGTATTACAAGAATAGCCGCCTTGCCACAGAAAAAGCAAAGAGGATGCTATCAGCTATCCAGCTCTACTGCAGACAGGCCTTTTATCAACACAGTCTACCTCTCTGTCTCTGTCTGAGGAAAAGGACCTGAAGCAAGATTTGTCTTTCCATTATCCCCTCAAAGCACCTGAGCTTAGGACAAAACCAAATCCCACTCTCCACTCACAGTCCTTTCTCCCCTTGCTTCCCCAGTTCAAGGATCCCAATGCCTGCCCTTCCCTGACAGCTCAGCAAGACAAAGGTGAGGTTGTGGGTATACTCATCTGCCTATAGATTATCCCGCCCTGCTTCCGAGTCATTAGTCAAAGATTCCAACATCCTTATTTTGGGGCCACACCTCTTCCTTAGTTTCAGACTTAAGGAGGCCAAAGAACATCTTACAAAAGGTAAACATCAAAACTTGCAACAGAAACCTGTGACTGTACAAGCTAAGACATGCCCACATGCTCCCAACAAAGTCTGAGTAGCCTGGCCTCATGGGTGAGGCAATCCTGTCACCATGTGTCCTAGTAAGACCCCAGAGTACCTGACCTCTACCCCTGAGGGCACTATAGGCAAAATGTCCCTTTCTTTTAGGTCATAAGAAACACCACTAGAAAGCACTAGGGAAATACCAACATCCTTCCAGTAACTCCATTCCTACTAGCACAGTCTATACATGCCTACTGAAATAAAGAAAACACAAACACTTGAGGGAAAATGTGGTTTCAATGACAACCAACCACTTGGATATGCAAACATAAAACATTCATAAAATAACTTCACATGTATGGGCACTTCCTTTTCCAGATAAAAAAATAACCTTGCTCAATAATAAATAACAATAGCTAATATTTATGCACTCCTTTTGCATCTGGCACTATTCAAGCACTTTATAGGAATTAATTCATTTAATTCTTGTAACTACACTAGTTTCCCCACTTTACAGATGGGGAAACTGAGGCACAGGGCAGTTAAGCAACCACTCCAGGTAACACAGTTGCCAGGATGCAAATGTAGACAATGTGGTCCCAGAGTCTATATCTTTAGCCACCAAGCCATACAGCCTCAGAAGCCAACCACAGCCCTCGAGGTCTGGTTCCCCATGACCAAAAGTGAGTCAGCTTTTGATTCAACAACACTAAGCCTTGACACACAGAATAGGGAATGGACACTTCTCCTATAGATAGAAGGTGATGGCAAGGCCCACACTGTCAGTGCCCGAGCATTAAGGGCAATGGAACAATGTGGAGCTCCCAATGAAGGCTTTCCCCAGCTGAAGACAGGCTGCATGCCAAAAGGACTGACTAAAGACTGGTTCTAGAACTACAGTTGGCTGACTGAAGCCCATCATTTTGAGGCAAAGGACAGAAAAATGCAGGAACAGCCTCATCCAAAAGCCCCAGTGCATCATGCAGGCATTATGTTCACTGGGGAAAGTGACGATAAAAAGACATGGTCTAGGGCCCAAGAAATTCGAATGCAGTGAGGACATAGCTGGGTAAATGTGAGTCACACAAGGGCTGAGGGGGTGTGGCTCAGTGGCAGGCCATTTGCACAGCAAGTGTGATGCTTGGTTTAATCCTCAGTACCACGGGAAGAGAGAGTCAGACAGGCGGGGTGGCAAGTGTCATCACAAAGGACTAAAGGGGTCAGGCAAGGTTGCACTAGGGTTTCAGGAGGAAGGCGATTCTCAGAGCAAGCATGGCTTCTGCTAAGCGCTAGAGTGGGGAATGTCAGCAGCATGTTTGGGGCTCACACAGCCATGCTGTGTACAATGGGTACAGAGGGCAGAGCTAGCTAGAGATGAAGCTGCGTGGGATACCATGTCTTCTGAGCAGAAGAGTTGGAGGCCCAAAGCAAGTAGGAGCCAGAATAGTGAAAAGAGGCCTAAGGTAGTAATAGCAACCAGGAGGCTAACAGGGATGGCAGGAGGGATGGAGACAGGGGCAGATTAAAGACAGCAGCAGAACCATGAGATAAGGAAGGGAGAGAACATGAACATTGTTCTGAGGAGCCCTCATAGGGACCAGAGGGACAATGACTGTCAGCAGAGATAAAGAATGCTTGAAGATCTGCTCTTTGGAGGGAAAATAATCTCCGTTTTGGGGATCCAGGTTCACTACAGTATCTCCTGGACCTTAAGAACTGAAGTTTCCAGAAGGGGTCATCTGTTCAAAGGTAGAGTGGAATCAGTGGAGTTAAGATTCTCCTGCCAAAAGGGTCATCTGGCTGCCCTGTCACTTCCTTTCAGAACCTAACCGAGCCCAGTCAACCACTCATAGGTCACATGAGAGTCCTCTGGGTTCCTCAAGGCAAGTACTGCCACCACCATCTCCATATACTGCATTCAGCTACTGTACATTGCAGTCAGGAACTAGATCCAAAAGAACCAGACACAAATAAGTGGCGTAGAGGACAAAAGGGAGGGATGATCCTCTATAATCAAGAAGTACTTCAAGAGAAAAGGGAAGAAGCTCTCAAGCCAGCCTGGCATCATTTCTGCTTGGATTTAAACACTCAACGTTATCAAGTCTATCAGAATAGGGTTTGTTTCACACCGAGGCTCATCTTCTTCACAAGTTTCTTTCCAAATGGCTCATAGGAGGCAAGATTAAGAACTAAAAGACCAGGCCAGGAACTGCAGTGTGCCTATAATTCTAGAACTCTGGGGGACTGAGGCAGGAGAATCCCAAATTCAACCCCAGCCTGGGCAACTTAGTGACTTAAGTGTCTCAAAAATAAAGACAAGCAAGTCGGACATGGTAGTGCACGCTTGTAATCTCAGTACTCAGGAGGCTGAAGAAGGAGGATCATCGAAAGTTTAAGACCAGCCTGGGCTACAAAGTGAGCTCAAAACCAGCCTGAATTGCATAGTAAAACCCTGTCTCAAAAAGACATAAATAAATAAACAAATAAATAAGAAAGAAAGAAAGAAAGAAAGAAAGAAAGAAAGAAAGAAAGAAAGAAAGAAAAGGAAAAAGAAAGCAAGCTAAGGATGTAGTACAGTACAAAGGCCTGGGGTTCAATCCCTAGTACCACAAAAAACAAAATGAACAACCCCAAAGATTAGCTACTCTTGACAGAAGCTGATCAGGCCAACTGACTGCAGTGCACAGTAGCTGAGTGAAGTATATGGAGGTGGTAATGGCAGTACTTGCCTTGAGTAACCCAGAGGACTCTTTTGTGCCCTATGAGTGGTTGACTGGGCTCAGCTAGGCTCTGGAAAGCAGTGAAAGGGCAGCCAGATGACCCTTTTGGAAGGAGAATTCAACTCTACTGATTCCACTCTACCTTTGAACAGATGACCCCTTCTGGAAACTTCATTTCTTTACTTAAGGTCTTGACAAAAGCTGATCAGCTGGGCAGGTCAACACTGGACTTTCTAAATTAACCATTTTCTTGGATTGACTCAGACAAGCATTGCTCAACTATGCTCTCCCAATTGCTAATAATATCATGATACTCAGCATCAAAATGACCCTCACTGGGCTATTTTATTAATCAAAGCATTCTTGAAGCAAATGGGCAGCAATACTCTGGAGGCACACTAGAAATAACTTGTAATTCCATGACCCATTACTCTGAAAACACCATGTCCAGCTGAATTACCTCCCAAATGGTTTGTTGATCTCACCCTTTCCTCTCTATTTCTCCAGTCTAAGCTACTTTACACTCTTCTGGGCTATTGAGTCCTAACTGGCCTTCTTGCACTTGTCCCTGCCTTTTAAACCCGCATTATGGCAAAACTCTGCTCAAACCCCTTGACTCGGTCTCCAAACTACCTGGGACAACCCACACTCCTCACCAGGCCTCATTGGTGGTCATAATGACAAGAAAGATTCTTTGCTAGACATGGTGGCACATGCCTATAATCTCAGCACTTGGGAGGCTGAGGCAGGAGGACTGCTGTGAGGTCAAGGCCAACCAGGACTATAAAATGAGTTTGAGGCCAGGCTGGGCTATATAATGAGACCCTGTCTAAAAAAAAAGAAAGAAAGAAAGAAAGATTGATTCTCTGTCAACCTACTATCATGATGGTCAGAGAATAACCTTCCAAGTTCACCATGGAGAAAAGAGCTGCCTGGTAATGGTTCTCCAAAACCTCCATAGCAGAGCCGCCAATGCTGTTACTGCCAACTAAAACGTGCTACACAGTAGATGGATCTCCAAGGAGACAGGACCTGCCCCAACTAGTGTCCCAGTAACAGGGCTCACCTCAGAGTCTCTTTGGCTGAGGACCAAAGGTGATCCTTTACATTCTGGTGGTTTCCTCAGGAATGAATGAAAGGGTGTTGCCATCAATTAGAATGAATGCTGAAGCAGCAGCCTGACACTTGTCCCCACCCAGCAACCCAGGCTGGCTGCCAGAACATGAGAGGAGGGATGCCTCTCGAGGCATCTCACTCTCACAATTAGCCAGAGGGCTTGGTGCATCCTTGAGTCTCAGTTCTTAATACCTGGTAACTTTTTTTTTTTTTTTAAGTTTCCTGATGGATTTGTGTGGGGTTTTTTTGTTCATATACTTTTGTCATTTATTTCTTTAGGTGCCAAGAATCAAACTCATGACCTTGTGCTTAGCCAGGCAGGTACTTATGCTGCTAAGCTATATCCCTGGGCCACTTGCTGACTTCTTGTACAGTACTTGCTGATGAATCCTCACTGATACCTGAATACCACCAGGTTCCCCAGTCCTTCCTCCATGCAGGGCATAATCCATATACCCAGCTGCTGGTGACCTGAAAACAAGGGCACAAATGGTCCTTGCTATCCACTAGGAGCCAGACTACCTAGAATGAAACAGCTAGGAAAGGAAGGACTGCCTCTTCCCCTCAAGCATATGTACATTTCCTAGGGACAAGTGTACTCCTACACCCAGCAGTTGCTGTTCCATGTGCCTCTGATCTCTTGTACTTTAGCCCAGGAAGGGGCTGGGGATATAGTTCAGCAGCACAAGTGCATGCCTGGCAAGCACAAGGTTGTGAGTTTGATCCCCAGGATGGGTGGGGGGGATGGGGACAAAAGCCAAACAAAAAAAAACCATTATAGCCCAGGAAAAGTCACAACGTGGGTTTGCCATGGAGTATGCAGGAATGGTCATCCAATGATGTTCTCAACACTACTAGCAAAAGATGAGGGGAAAGTGTGTATGATGGAAGGCACATACACAAGGTGGCATGACAGATACTCACAGTCAGAGCTATTATGACCTAGGCAAAAAAGAAACACATTGCACAGACCATTTCTTCAACGTACAAATGAAAAAAAGTAAAAGCCTCATTCCTGCCAGAATTTTCTTCCTAGCAGACAAGAGAGCGACTGCCAACATGCTCAACATTATAATGCAAAGCCATCAAATTGTGAGAAACAAATATGGCAGGCAAGGAAAAATGATGACAAAAATCAGTATGAACTCCAACTCTGAGACCATGAGACATACACAAATACTACTGCAGACATGTTAACACAGGAATTCAAACTTTCTTTAACAGACACAATGTGATTTTGAGTCCTCATCCTCAAACACAGCCTGGACTGCTAGATCCCTACTCAAGGCCAAAAGGACACATTTACAAACATAGGCACAAAAGGACCCATGTCCTGCTGAAGAAGCCAAGTTGGGTGTACAGGCCTCTACCCTTCAAGGGCAGTGCAGTGGTAGTCCCGAAAGTCCCACTCCCTGATGCCCAGTTACTATGGGTACATGAAGAAAAGCAAAGCAGGGAGTTCAGCAGGCTTCCTACTGCCCTGTCCTGGGAATCCTCGACCACCCAGATCCTTAGTCACGCTCTGGGCCCATTCCCTTCGGGAAGCCAGGAATGACAACTGTCCATGTCTCTGCCATGATCAGTAGCTGCCCTCTCCCAGCCCAAGGACTCCACAATGTACAGCACCATGTTCACTAGGATCTAGTCAAAATCCTCTGCTCACTGCTCAATCACTCTCACCTGAACAACCTACCCACAATCTCCCCAGCCCAGCACTAGCCATCAGGCCTGTGGCTGCTCAAATCCTCCAACTCAAAGCCTCTGACTCAGCACAAGCACTAAGTGACATTATTTTCAAGATTCTTTTCACCCTCTGGTAATAAATCTAAAATACAAAACTAATTTAAAAAACTCAAACATATAGAAAATTATATGTCACATCATGAACAAGCCCTATATCTGCATATTTTACAAAGTCTGCTTCTGCTGGACTATATATGTTGGTACTAAGTAAATTTTTAAATTTACTAGGTACGGTGGCACATGTTTCTAATCTCAGCTATCTAAGGCAGGTGGATCACAGTTTGAGGCTAACATGGGAACTCAGCAAAACTCTGTCTCAACAGATAGATAGACAGGCAGACAGACAGACAGACAGAATAAATGGACTAAAAGTATCCAGGCATGGTGGTTACTTTTAGTCCCACTATATCCCAGCACTCTGGGAAGCTGGAAGGCTGTGGCAGAAGAATTACAAGTTCAAGCTCAGCCTGGGCAATCTAGCAACTTACTGAGACCTTGTCACAAAATTTAAAAAATAAAAATAAAAAGGTAAGCCACAGGAATGTAGCTTAGTGCAAAGGCCTTGGGTTTAGTACTTAGTACCACATACATACACATAATTTTTTTTAAAGACAGAGAATATTATATTTCCTGAAAATGATGGAACACTGTCAAACTTAGCCAACTATGCACCTTTTTCTTTTTGTAGTGCTGGGGATTAAACCCAAGACACTGCACATATGCTAGACAAATACTCTATCACTGAGTTACACCCTTAGCTGTAAACACATAATTAAATTAATAGTGTCCAATCATGTGAAAATTACAGAACGGTTTATAGTCTTCAATGTAACTTAGGTCAGCAAAAAAAATCCAGAATAAAAATGTAAAAAATGCAATAACTTAAAAAACTAAAATGGTGTATCAAAATCAGTGAGTAGATAAAGAAGAAATGTCTAAACTAGGCACTGTAGCATATACCTATAATTTCAGCTATCAGAATTGAAAGAAAGTTCAAGGCCAGTTTAGGTAATTTAGTGAGACTATCTCAAAATGAATTTTTAATTCCAGGCATGGAGGTACACACCTAGAATCCTAGTGCTTAGGAGGCTGAGGCAAGGAGGATGGTCACAAATTCAAACAACTCAAACTACATAGCAAGACCCTGTCTCAAAAAAACAAAAAATAACAAAAGACAGAAATAAAAAAGAAAAAAAGAAAGCAATCTGACAAATTTTTCAAACAAGTATACATGAGAGTTACCACATGAACCTGCAATTTCCAAGGTAGACACTTAAATACTCAAGAAAAATGAAAACACTGCTGGATATGGGTGTATACCGATAATCCCAGCAGTATGGGAGACCGAGGCAGGAGGATTCCAAATTTCAGCCCTGCCTGTGCAACTTAGTGACTTAGTGCGCCCAACTCTCTCAAAGTAAAAAAAAAAAAAAAAAAAAAAAAAGACCTGAGTATAGCTCAGTGCCAAGGCATTGGGTTTAACAGAAACAGAGAAAAAGAGCATGTTTAGACAAAAACTTGTACACAGATGTTTATTATTTAAAACAGAAAAGCCAGGTAAGGTGATACATGGCTGCAATGGCTGCAGTCCCAGCACTCGGAAGGTAGAGGCAGGAGGATTGCTGCAATATCAAAACCAGCCTAAACCACATAGCAAGTTCAAGACCAGCCTGGAATACAAACAAACAAACAAACAAACAAACAAAAAGATAGATACAACTCAATTAACCATCAGCTGACACATGGGTAAACAAAATGTGATATATCCATACAATGGGATATTATTTGATCACAAGGGAATAAAGTTCTGGTACATTCTACAGCTTGGATGAGCCATGAAAACATGCTAAGTGAAGGAAGCCAGACACAAAGAGCCACACATTATATGACTCCACTGACATGAACTGTCAGACTAATCAAATCCTGAGAAACAGTAAGTTAGTGGTTTCCAGGGCCCACAAGAAGGAAGAGTTGGGCATGATTACTAATAGGTATGAGGTTTCTCTTTGGGATGATGAAATGTGCCAGAATTAGATAGTGGTCTGTGTTGCACAATTTTGAGAATAAATTAAAATCACTAAATTGTATTCTTTAAAGGGAGATATTTTATGGTATATAAAGTACAGCTCAATGAAAAAAATTAAGAAAACAGACTGTTAACAGTAACTGTTTTTTTTTTCTCCTTTGTGGTACTGGTGATTAAACCCAGGGTCTCCAAACTGAGCCACATACCTAGCTGCTTTTCCTTTTTTATTTTGAGATTGAATCTAATTCCCTAAGATTGTTTAATTTTTAAAATCTTTTTTGTTTTAAAAAATTTTAAAACTAAGTCACTAAAAAAATTAATAATAATAATAAACTAAGTCCCTAAGGCTGGGGTTGAACTTGGAATCCTCCTGTCTCAGCCTTCCAAGAGTGCTGGGATTATAGGCATGTGCCTGCTCTGTTCATTATTTTTTTTTATTAACAAACTAGATTACAAAATAGATTAAAGTATAAACCATGAAGTTTTTTAGGTTTAATAATATTAATCAGTGATTTTACTAATAAATTAAGAGAATCAGATAACCAAAGAATAGTAAGAGTGATGCTACAAGAAACAAGTCAGGGGCCGGGGATTTAGCTCAGTTGGCTCAAGCACTTGCCTGGTAAGTGCAAGGTCATGAGTTCAATCCCTGGTATTAAAAAAGAAAGAAAGAAAGAAAGAAAGAAAGAAAGAAAGAAAGAAAGAAAGAAAGAAGAAAGTTCTACAAACTAATGAATCTTCAAAAAAAATGTCTTGGGCCAGGGATGTAGCTCAGCAGCATAAGTGCCTGCCTGATAAGCACAAGTTTGTGAGTTACCAAAAAGAAAAAAAAAAAGTCTTTGCCCAAAGACCAACTGGCCCTGAAGGATTCACTGATAAATTTTTCTAAACTCACAAACAAAAAATAATCTGTATATACATCCATGAAAATAAGGAACCCCTCCCAATGACCTCTTCTCAACTAAACCAGATAGAGTGTTATCTCAACATACCCATAAAGCATTTATAAATATAAGCATTTATAATTATATAACATATATAATTATAACTTTTTCAAGTAATGCTGAGGATTGAACACAGAGCCTCACCACTGAGTCACATTCTCTGGTTAAACCACTACAGGTTAAGTATTTCCAGTTAAATATTTTAAAGTTCCCTGACATACAGATCTTACTGTCTAAGAGCTCCAACCTCAATTCCTCCAGCCCTCTTTCCTCTACATGAAGTCAAGGTTAATTAGTTGCTTATTAACAAATCTCACTACATTTCACCTATGCTCAAAGCAATCCTGCAGCCCCTACTGCTTATAAAAGGAAGTCTGTTGATAAAAGGCCTCTGTGAGGTCTTTAACAGAAAACACGAGACTCTACCAAGTGGCTCATCCTGACTCCCCAGGGAGCTGTTCATCCCATCAAGACAATTCAGGAAAGCCTCACAGGAGAACTCCTATAGGCCCTCAACACCAGGCTAAAAAACCAGAGAGGCTACGAGTACCCTCCATCAAACATACCTGCACCTATCAAGGGGAATTCATCTTTGAATCCTCACATAGCTGATTTACATCTAGCACTTAGTAAATGTTCACTGAATGGATAATTGAGTCACATGTATCATACCAAGTTAGGGTACTATCCTTAATGGAAAAATAAAAGAGACACTTCAAAATAAAACAGGAAAAAAAAAAAAATAGAATAGGAGTTAGCATGCCTGTAATCCCAGAACTCAGAAAGCGGATGCTGTGAGTTTGAGGCCAGCCTGGGTTTGTCTTGTTGTTCGTTTTGGTACTGGGAATCAAACTCAGGTACCTTGTACTTACTAGGTGGAAGCTGGTGCTGCAGAGCTATAACCCTAGTTCCGAGCCTGGGTTACACAGTAAGTTCAAGGCCAGCCTGAAGTACATACTGAGACCTGTTTCAAAAAAAAAAAAAAAAAAAAAAAAAAACAGCGGCCAGGGATATAGCTCAGCAGTATAGTGACTGTCTGGCAAGCACAAAGTCCTGAGTTCAGTCCCTGGTATTCCCTCCGCAAAACAAAACAAAACAAAACAAAACAAAACAAAACAAAACACAGGAAAAAGGAAGCGGGGGAGGGAAGGAGAAGGAAGAAAGGAAGCAAGCAAGTAAGCAAAGCAGTGAAGTGTGGCGGCGCACACCTGTAATACCAGCACTCAGTAGCCTGAGACAGGAGGATCACTGCAAGTTCGAGACCAACTTGGGCTACAAAATGAGTTAAAGGGCCAGTCTGAACAGAATAGTGAAATGCTGTCTCAAAAAAGACCAGAGAGATAGAAAGAGAAAGAGAAAGAGAGAGAGAGAGAGAGAGAGAAAAGAAAGCAAAGCAAAGCAAAGCAAAGCAAAGCAAAGCAAAGCAAGAGAATGTCCTGTCCCTGTTCAATACAAAATAGTATAGTGACTAAAATCAAGAGTAATTTAGGGAAAAATTGGATTTGGAGTAAAGGATGTAAAGGTAGTAAAGGATGAGATAAAATATGACCAACCACCAGGCAAGTATGAACAACTTGGTTAAGAAACTATTAGAGTTAATGCAAATCTTTGGGCCCATGATAACCCCATAAGATTCAATCATGTTTCTACTCGTCACTGCTATATTAACAGGCTAAGCAAATATAAAGGATCCAAATCTGGGCTTCTCAGTACCCCATGTAATCCCAGCTACTTTGAAGGCTGAGGTGGGAAGATCACAAGTTTCAGGTCAACCTGGGAGACTTGGTGAGCAACTGTCTCAAAGAAAATAAAAATGGCTAGTTATATAGTTCAGCACTCCCTGGTTTCAATCCTCAATGTGGAAAAAAAAAAAATTAAATCCCAGTTATCAATGGTTTAGAGAACATTACATACAAAATTTATTTAAATAATACAGTCTAAGTGCTGGGATTATGGCCACCATGCTCGACACAGTATGTGATGCACCATCAATTTGAAGTGTCAGTAATGGAGAATACACGCTTCACACACATATATGCACACTCCCCAAAAAAGTACAAAGCCCCAAAGAAGATTCTAATCTTTGGAAGCCAACATGGAGATAAACACAGACAAGCCCACCATCACTCGTCCTGTATCTTGGGAAAGCCCAGGCCTCCATCCTTCCCAGGGAGAAGCACTATCTAAATACAATCTGATTGCTGCTTTTCACCTTATACTAATTGGAGAAAGATCAGATACGGCAGGAAGAAGTGCCCAGAGGAGCTGACAAGAAGAGTGAAAAGAAATACAAGAACAATAACTGCCAAAACGTTATTCGCTTTTTCTTGCCAAAAACAGACGTACTAGTGAGGACAGGAAGAAAAAAAAAATGGCAACTCTCCTGTACCTTATTATGGAAACCAATACACACATTACTCATTGTCTCCAAGTTCCTTCTCTTCCTCATAGACCCCTGCTCTGTACCTGGGTTGACTCTGACTTGGTAAGGGCCCAAAACAGATTTTCCTACAATTTTACATTGTTAAAGCACATAACCAGCCCAGGGGAGTTAAAAGTCTCATTTTGTGCAGGGCATGGTGGTACACAGCTGCAATCCCGGCACTTGAGAAGCTGAGACAAGAGGATTGCCATGAGTTTGAGGGCAGCCTGGACTACATAGTGAGGTCAAGGCCAACCTGAACTACATAGCAAGACCCTGCCTCAAAAAGGAAAGAGAGATCTTAAGGATCAGCCCTGTCACACGCTTTCTGATTAATAACAAAAAACCAGCTTTCACTCAGATCAAAGGGGAAAAAAAGTTACATTCTTGACAATTAGTTGAATCCTAACCAAGTCTAGATCACTAGTATTTGGAACCAACCCATTATAGACAAATCTGTGATTAGTATTAAACAGTGAACTGCAAAAGACAGAAAGTTGAAGTGTTTGTTATTCCCTCTTTGGGGAAAGCCAGCTGCCCCTGTGTGTCATAGGCAGGAGTAGATGGTCAAAGCAAAATCACAAGGATTCTCCTTGTCTCCATGATGGACTCAGGGCCATACTCTGGAAACCATCAGCTCATAGAAGAGGCTTCTGCTTAACAATTGTGTCTACCCCAGGACTGACCCTGAGCCGGTAGACAGAAAACTGCTGAAAGAGGGCTGAGCAGATAGAGGAGGACGATCAGCTGGGCCCAGAGCGTCCCACTAACCCCAGCTGCTGTCAACTTAGACCTATAAACTTAGACATCTTAACTATGTTTCCTATTTGTTCAGAAATCACCTCAACCATGTTCCACATGGGAAGCCACTTGAAGACTTTGAGCTCTAACATGGAGAAGTAAGAAAGGAGCCAGGGTTGGCAGTATATGCGTCCCAGTATATGCCTGTGTCCCAGACAGGTGGGCAAAGGCCAACAGGAGCAACAGCTACTGAGGCATATCCCCAGTGAGAACAAGCACCAGTTAATTGCTTTTGACAGCAAACAGTTCAAATTCCATGAGTGACATCTCTTGCCAATTAATTTTTCTAATGGAAGCTCACATGATCTGAGCCCAACAGCTACCTTTCAGGATCTTCCTCCCAATGGCTTCTCTTGAGATAGATGTACAGCAAACAAAAGTCATCGCCAGCCTCTCAGTTGCCATCATGATGCTAACAGATCAGGATGGATCAGGAGAGCAAAACAAATGTTCTCTTAAAATAGTGACTCACCAGGAAGTCTGTTCATGTTGACACCTTGAGCTGAGAGTCCTATTCCCATGTACCTTCAAAAAAGCATACACAAAATTTTTGGTTATCAAAATGATTAAGCATCTGTCTTCTCAAATAGTTCTTGGTAAAAGAGGAAAAAAAAATGGGAAAGGTAATGAATGTTGACTCCTTTACTAATGGCTCTCAGGGAACCTCTACATTTTGATTTTCTAATGGAAAGTACCTTAAGGCTTTGCAGCTGGAGAAACAGGAGGTAGTGTGTATAATCATGTTCCATGGCTTTGGCTTCTGAGCAAAGTGCCCTGCAATCATGGCATCCAGTCCCTTAGCTTTGTGGCTCCAGCTAAGCCAGCAGAATCTATTCCTAGGAAGTACTTAAAGTAAGTAGCTCACCCTTAGGTAACAACTGGCAGGGTAATACAAGGTCAAACCCAAAGAGATAAGCCACTCTGTAGCAAGGGGCTCAAGACTCCTCACATGGAGCTTCTTTTCTGGGTGTCTCAAAACTCATTATCCTCCCCATAGACATTCCCTGTCGGCCTTCCAAACCATGCAAAGCTGGAGTGTAGTGAGATGGGACACCCCCCCCCCCAAAGACTCCTACTCCTCTCACCCCAGGTGCCTAAGCAACTTAGTTACTCACGGCAGGATGCAGCCTGAGGTGGAAAACCATCAAAGATGTTTTAGTGGTACTCATGAGAAGCAGACCAAAAAAGGAAATAAGTGTTTCTTTAGCCTAATTTTGCTCTGGTTTTAAACAAGGTTGTACTACATAGTCTTGGGCCCTGAGCTCACTATGTAGTCCAGACTTGTCTTGAGCTCACAATCTTCCTGCTTCAGCCTCCCAGGTGCTAGGATCACACATGTGTACCGCCACACTCAGCTCTCTACATTTTTATAGTATACAAAAAGAAAAAGAAAAAAAGATATTTCTCTAAGAACTTCAAAATAAGAGAAACAAATTATCTTCTAAGAATAAAGGCCAGGGATTTAGCTCAGTGGCCTAAGTACTTGTATGGCAAGTGCAAGGTTATGAATTTGATCTCTAGTGCAAAAATAAAAAAAAAAGAAAAGAATAAAATAATAGAAGTCTATACAACATGCTTGATTGTAAACACAGATGAGCATCCCGCTGAGCTATCTAGAAAGCTCAAAACATTCAAAAGGCCATCCATCTAAGGAGACCTAGGCATAATTTTATAGTTACGTAACAATATGAATGCACTTAATGTCATTGAACTGTACATTTAAACATGATTAGTATAAAGCCAGTAGTGGCCATGCATGCTTGTAATCCCAGCATTCAAGAGGTTAAGGCAGGAGAATCACAAGTTTGAAGCCAGCCTGGACAACCTGGCAAGACTCTGTCTCAGAATAAAATAATAAAATAAAACAAAATGGCTAGGGATGTAGCTCAGCACTCCCTGGGTTCAATCTCCACTACCGGGGGAGAGGAGGTTTAAAATGGGTAAATTTTATGTTAGATATATTTTATCATAAAATTTAAAATATTTATTGAGTGAGGTGTGGTGGTGCATGTTGGTGATCCCAGCATGAGGCTGAGGCAAGAGGACTGTCATGAGTTTGAAGCCAGCCTTTCATATATACTAAGTTTGAGACCATGCTGGACTGCACAGCAAGGCCCTGCCTCAAAAAAACTCAAAAAACAGGGCCAGGGATTTAGCTCAGCGGCATAACCACCTTCCTGGCAAATGCAAGGTCATGAATTCGATCCCCATACCTCCCTTCAAAAAACCTTCAAAAAACGGGGCTAGGGATATAGCTCAACAGCACAGCACTTGCCTGGCAAGTATGAGGTCATGAGTTTGATTCCTGGTACCAAAAAAATAATAATTAATTTTATAGAACAAATAATTATACAGGGTTATCTTAATTTGCCTATTTCCAAGTAACTATACCTTCACATTCTGATTGTCTCTATTCTAATTTTGCAATGGACTTTTCCAATACATTCCTCCATCTTAGCCAACTTCTTCCTCCTCTGGGGCACAATCCACCTATGTATCTGATACCTAATACTCCAAGGGCTCCCCAAGACCCAGTGCCATCCCTCTATCAGTCACTTAGCTGTACCACTGGATTTTGGGAGAACACCCTCTACTACCCAATAGAAGACCAGGCAAAGTGGGGAGGCCATGATCCACCCATGTTTTTCTGAAATCACCAATCTCCATAATGCTAAGCAGGAACCTGGAAAAGAGACCAACACACGGCCCTGATAACTAGGCTCATAAGACTAGAGAAAGAGTGAAAAAGGAAAAGAAACATCTTCAAAAACTATTATCGAAAAACTCTATGATCCAAAAAACTATGATCCAAAAAGAATTTGTCTTGTCTTAAGCAGCATTTGAAACAAATTTGTATTATTAAAGGTCAAAGATATGGCTGGATGTGGTATCATACACCTGTAATTCCAACACTGGGGAGGCTGAGGAAGGTGAATTGTAAATTTGAGAACAGCCTGAGGAACAGCCTGTGTGACCTTGTTCCAAAATAAAAAATA
This sequence comes from Dolichotis patagonum, assembly GCA_004027295.1. Classification (NCBI taxonomy): domain Eukaryota; kingdom Metazoa; phylum Chordata; class Mammalia; order Rodentia; family Caviidae; genus Dolichotis; species Dolichotis patagonum. Next base: position 30,193 of record PVJX010004635.1, read on the forward strand.
AAATAAAAAGAACTAAGGATGTAGCTAAGCACTCTCTGGGTTCAATACCCAGTATTGTAAAATAAATAAAGATAATAATAAAAAAAGATCAGTCAGGCATGATAGCCCATGCCTGTAATCTCAGCACTTGTAAGGCTGAGGCAAGAGGATGCAAGTTCAAGGCCAGCCTGGGCTACACAGTAAGTTCAAGCCAGTCTGAACTACATAGCAAGACCCTGAATCAATCAATCAATCAATCAATCAATCAATCAGGTTAAAGATATACAGTCTGCAGTTGTACAGAATAATTCAGTCCTTTGAAAAACATACAAATTGCCTGCCAGAATGGGCCAACCACAAGGGCCATCAGCAGAGGCTCTGTGAGCCCGCTGGCAGGATTCCCATTAGAATAAAGCCTGAATATTTTCCCAGAAAAACAGTGGCCCAAATAATCAGTTTCCTGAGTTTATATGGTAGAGGCTGCCAAAATCTATTCTCCATTCCCCTCAATGCCTCAGCTAATCAAGCAGCAGATGACCCCCAACGACCACAGTCATCAATCCAATTTGCACAAGTGTAACATAGCCCAGGGTTTCCCTGACTTGAACTCCAACCCTGTATGAAGGGCCTAGACCTGTGTTCAGTACATGTGATCCCATTCCCAAAATACAGGTTTGCTGACATTAAGGTGAGAACCTATATTTGGAGTACATTTACTTCCTTTGTGACCCCTGACTGCTTAAAGCTAGTGTTAACAGAGTAAGTCATGGGTTACCCAGGAAAGGTTAGGCTTGATCACACTGGCAACAGGGCTCTGTGATTCTGCACAGCCCAAAGGAAGGGGGAACAACTAAGGAACCTGTGCTCAAAACGTAAGTTGCTTAATTACAGAGCTGGGGATATTGTAGCTTACTGGTAGAGCACTTGCCTAGTATAACTGAGGTCCTAGGTTTGATCCCCAGCACTATGAAACACAAAACAAGTTGCTTAGGCCTCTCCATACAAGAAGCATCTTCTACCTGTAGTAGGTAGGTCTCAACACTTTCCTACTGACTCTCTGCTGCCCAGGTGGGATGGTGTCTCCTAGCAAGTGGCTAAGGAATCTCTGCAGAAATCCAAGCCTCAAAACTTGAGAATCTGAGTGGATGAGTTAAAGGCGGAACAGCCAGGAGCCCAACACCCATCTACATTTGGGACACATGCCACCTTCAGGTGTCAACAACACAGGGAGAAGTTTCACAGCACCCTACCTTGCATAATCAAACAAAAAGCAGAGTCAGGGTCCAAAGGAAATAACCTCCAACTCTTTAAACACGAGGTGACACAAAGTCTTTTCAAACAGTAAGATATTTCAAAGCTAAAAAAAGGTATAGACTCCTATCTTCTAGCAAGTACTAGCAACAGCACTTGAAGACTATTATCCAATGAATCAGAGATAAGGAAAGCAGACTGGGGGAAAAAAAAACCTAGGCATGGTGACATATGCCTATAATCACAGCACGATGGGAGGCTGAGACAGATCACAAGTTAAAGCTCAGCCTGGGAAACCATGGAACTTAGCAAAATCCTATCTCAAAATAAATAAATAAATAAATAAATAAATAAATAAATAAGGCTGGGGTGTAGCTCAGCGCAAAGGCCTAGGAGGGGATCATCTTTGTTCATAGATAACACCTTCTATATATAGAAAATCACAAATGACATACACATACTACTACTAAAGCTTGTAAGTTATCTTCTCAACTCTCAATTGTCTTTCTATACATTAGCAAGTAAGCAATCCAAAAAAGAAATTAAGAAAACAATTCCATTTATAAATAGCATCAAAAAGAGTAAAATATTTGCCAGGCATGGTGGTACATGCTCATAATCTCAGCACCCAGCCTGGGCTACAAAGTGAGCTCAAGGCCAGCCTGAACTGCATAGTGAGACCCTGCCTCAAAAAGACAAAAAAAAAAAAAAAAAAAAAAAAAAAAAAAAAAAAAAAAAAAAAAAAAAAAAAAAAAAAAAAAAAAAAAAAAAAAAAAGTAAAATATTTAAATCTAGGTATAGTAGCACACACTTGTAATTCCAGCACTTGGAAGGCAGAGACAAGAGGATAGATAGTGAGTTGAAGCCTGCCTAAGTTACACAATGAATTTAAGGCTGACCTGGACTATACAGCAAGACCTTGTCTCAAAACAAAACAAAAATAAAAATGAATTCATTCAATAAGGCAAAAGACCTAGATACTGAAAACTATATAGTACTGCTAAAAGAAATTAAAGACAAATAAATAAATTCAAAGATACCCTGATTATGAAGATTTAAACCTACTAAGAAGTCAATATTCCCCCAAACAATATGCAGATTCAATACCATCTCTGTCAAAATCCCAATTACGTTTTTTGCAGAAACAGAAAAATATGGAATGTCAGAGACACTAAATAACCAAAGCAATCTTCAAAAAGAAGAACAAAGTTGGAGAATGAATCATATTTCCTGATTTCAAAACTTACTACAAAGCCCTGGTATTCAAACCAGTGTGGGTGGCTGGGTATGGTGGTACATGCCTGTTATCCAGCACTTGGGAGGCCGAGGCAGGAGGACTGCCGTGAGTTCAAGGCCATCTTAAACTACATAGCAAGACTGTCTCAAAAACAAAAATAAAAACACAGTGTGGGAGTGCATAAAGACAGACATATAAACCAGAGGAATAGAACAGAAACAGAAAGACTAAAATTAAATCCTTCATATAGTCAACTGATAATGACAATGGTGTCAAGATCATGCAAAGGGAAGTTATACAGTAGTTTTTTTCAATAATGATATACATCTGAATAACCATAAGCAAAAGAATGAAGGTAGGCCAGGCATAGTGGCATACAGCTGTAGTCCTACACAACTCTGGGAAGATCTCAAATTTGAGACCAGCCTGGGAAACTTAGTTCTTGAGAACCTGTCTCAAAATAAATAAAAAGAGATTCAATAGTAGAGCATTCTTGCAGTACATGTACACATGTTCACACAGAGTAGCATGAACAAAATCCTAGGTTCAATCCCCAGTACTGCAACACACACACACACACACACACACACACGATACCATTTCATACCCTTTAAGCTGCCAAGAATAAGACAGTAAGGAAATAGCACAATGAAAACCTAAATTCAAACATGTTTCCTTGGACACATGCTATTGTGCCTTTGTATCTAAGTGAGGCAGGAAGATAGGACGTGGCAAAGCTGGTTGGGGAAGTAAATGTGACCAGATTCCAGGATATACACACCAAATAATTCCCAAGGCCCCATATATAGAGTTCTCATGGTTACCATGATGTGTGGAAAAACAGAAACGGAACACCACTAAAAGCATGCTACTATGGATTTCCTCACAGTAGCCTGTCCTATATTCCCCAGGGTGTAAATTTATTTTGGCTTTTATCTTGTTTTCCTCTCTTTTTATTTGGCCCAAGTTTGCTGTATAGTTAGTTTCTCCTTTACCCTTCACTTTTTGAATAATCTTGTCACTGTTTTTGATTGTCTTTTTCAAGCCTTTGTTCAAGATAACCTACAAACCAAGAGGCAAGCATCCTAAAAACACAGCATACATAAAGAAGAGTGACATTAGGAGGCCATATGACACTATACACTCCTCTGGTGACCTCTGGAGACACTGAAAATAGTATAGTATAGTCAGTATAGTAATGGGACACAAGTGAGGGGGTCTGGACTGTCAAAGCCAAAGACAAGCCAGAGAACCAAGGTGCTGACTCAAAAGAAGGGATTCTTTGAGAAAGTAACAGCTAAGACTTGGTAAAGGAGACAAAAGGTTAAACAAGGGTGTACAACATGTGGAAGCAGCAAAATGTGTAGGGCACAGAAGCAAGAGCATGCCACATGACTAAAAAACAGAGTTCTGTGTAGATGGGTCACAGGCTGGGCAGACCTAAAAAGGGCCATAACTGGAACAGGGAACAGGCTGTACACAGGCAGCCTACAAGCTAGCTTAAGGAGTTTGTACTTCACAGGCGGTCAATGGGAAGCAACAGAAGGGGTGTGGCAAGGGCACAGCTGATCAAACAGCCACTATGCAGAAAATGGATTTGAAGAAGCAGAACTGGATAGTTCCAAAGCCATCCTGGTGGAAAATGACAAGAGCTGGACAAGGACAGGAGCAGTAAGGATGAAATAATGTGGGGCGTGCCAGGCACTCTTTAGAACACGGTGAACTAAAACTGGGTGTAGGAGGGGCTTGAGAGGCTCAGAACACTGCCCAGCAAAACCAGTCACCCAAGTCAATTCTCTGAGACCCACCTGCAAATTCAGGAAGCAAAGTACTCTCTGGAGGCCAGACTGTAATGCCTAGCATGACTTTCTCAAAAACCAAACAAATAAATGCTTCGACAGCTGGGATTAATGGTACTGCCTAGAATCCCAGCACAAAGAAGCTGAGGCAGGAGGATTTTTTGTTCAAGGCCAGCTTGTACTATATAATGAGACCTTGTTTCAAACACCCCTCCCTAAATAAAAAATGCCTGTTTCCTTGGGACTGCCAAGGAGAAAGGAGATGAGCGTTGGCTTCCTTGTTGATAATGAGGTAGGCTATGTTAAGAACACAGACAAACAGGCAGTCTTGTAGTGACATAGATGGGAGAAAAGCAGCAAAAGCTCCTACTCCCTAAATAGATGACAGATATAGACAGATATGTTGGACTGGCTCTCCAACATTTCACCTTTTCACAGGGCTTTCTTTTCAGGCAACAGGACAGACCTAAGGAATCTTGGGTGGGTGAGGGGTTATTTAACCCACAGCCTAAGTAACAGTAAGGTTAATCTACCTGATTCACTCCTCCTTCTATATGACAGCAAAATGGAGAGGAAATACCACTTCTTATATAAGTTACCCACCCAGGAAGTATAGAGGGACAACAGACAAGCTCTTTGTGGTATGAAGGCCATGTGTTGGCCTCTAGGTTCTCAATTTCTACCCTTTACTGACAAAAGCACAGTGCAAAGCTGAAGCTACAAAAACAGTCACTTTGGCCCCCACATGGCTGCAAAGAGAAGAGGGCACCAAGTGGGTACCTGGAGTTAAGATGGGTGGAAATCCACCAGCCACCCACTTGGTGAGGAGCAACCACACCTATAAGTGGCAGCAAAGGCCTCAGCCAACCACACCCAATGCAGGCCGCTGATCACACAGCCAGGCCCACCACATTACCCAGTTTGGGGTGGGGATGCTGGAAGGGGTAGAGGGAATCAAACGGAGGCCCTGGAGAAGGACTGGCTTGAGAATACAGCAGCAGCTCCTCGGGCCTAAACTACCTCTGCCCTCTGCCACACAAGCAACTATGATCATGTGGAGAGATACGAGTACACTCATGGCTTGGATTGGTTTTTCTTTGTTTTCTTATTGGTTTTCCAGATTATTTGTTCGTTTTGTGGCACTGAGGATTGATTCCAGGGTCCTTGCACTGAAGTACATCTTACCCTGTCCTTTTTATTGATTTATTTTTTTAATTCTGAAGAAAGATCTTGCTAAAATGCCCAACCTGGGTTCCAAATGGTGATCTTCCTGCCTTGGCCTCTAAGAGTGATGGAACTACAGGTATGCACCATCACGTCTGGCCCAAGACCTTTTTAATTTTTATTTTGAAACAGGGTCTGGCTAAATTGCCCAGGCCTGCCTCAAATTTGCACTCCTGTCTCAGCCTCTCAAGTAGCTAGGATTATACATGTGTTCCACCATGCCCAGCACCAGATTTTCTACAATTAACATGGATTACTTTTATAATTAAACAAAAAATAGTTTTTAGGAGCCAGTTAATAGAGTTGAATGGCCCTCACCCATCTGACTCTTTGGACCATCCTAAAACAACATTTCAGTGATGGGGGACACACTGGGAAATTTGACTTTCATGGTCAGCTCCTCAGCCTGCCGGAAACCTGAGGCTTGACAAAAGGGCACAGGATGCATGGGAAGGAAAAGCAGAAACAGTCAAAATCCCTGCTGAGCAGGGGAACTAGGATCCAGGCTCACATGGCACTCTGTGGTCCCAAGCACAACTCAAAGCACATGCTCAGGAGACCTTGCCATAGCATGACACTCAACACAGCTCCAACTTACGATAGATTCTTCTGTGACCTAGGCAGACCTGGTGTTGGACAGAGGACATGACCTTAGAAACCTGGGCCACTCGACTCTCACGCCACCCACATACATACAGGGATAGAAGGAAGACACTTACTCCTGTGCTGTCCTCTCCCACTAGTCCTGAGAGAAAGCTGGGAGTACTCCACGTGGGGACCCCTTGGTCAGCAAGTCTGGTATTCCCTTTCTGCCTTCAGGAAGGAAGCATTTAAAGAGTTTTAAGTGGCAAGAGTACTTCACAACAAGGCTCAGAGGCAACATCCCATACTCTGAAAGACTGGTCTCATGTATTCCAGCCTAATTCAGGATGGTTGGTCTTGGATTTCAAACCATATCTCAAATTCCCTATCAGAAGAGGCCAGGTTGGATCAAAGGACCCTGAGTTCCTTCTAGATCTGACCTAGATACTTTGATTCTTGGCAGAATAGCATCAATAATGACTATGTTCTATTGCAAATATGCTGTGCCCGGATGCAAGCCTAGGATAAAGCAAATCTTGAAACAGCACTCAAAAAGTCACCAAGAAGCTGGCTGTGGTGGTACATGCCTATAATTCCACCAAGCAATCTCAGAGGTCAAGAGGGATTGCAAGTTCGAGTCTAGCCTGAGCAACTTACCCATTTAGAAAAAATCTGTCTCAAAATAAAAAGTAAAACCTGGGCATGGTGGTGCATACCTATAATTCCAGCACTTGGGATGCTGAGGCAGGAGGATCGCCAGAAATTTGAGGCCAGCATAAGCTATAAACTGAGTTCAAGGCCACCTGAACTACATAGTGAAACCTTGTCTCAATAACCTCCTGCCAGGCTTTGGCGGACCAGAGAGGGAGACTCTGGCGTCTCCTGGGACCTGTGCCATGCTGGGACCTGGGGCACCAGGAAAGCAAGCAACTACTCCCCTCTTTGGTGAGTGGCTGTGAGCGTGGCAGGCTTCAGCGGCCCAGAGAGGGAGACTCTGGCATCTCCTGGGACCTGAGCCATGCTGGGACCTGGGGCACTAGGAAAGCAAGCACGGGACAGGGACTTCGCTGTCCCGTGTGTGTGTCCATGTCCTATCCTCCCCCCCCATTAGCAAGTGGGAGCCAGTGATCTGGACATCTTTTGAGAGGCTGACTATGTTGTTTTGTATGAATTCTTTGTATGCAAAGATATGGACAACTATTTGGAAGAAAACAAGAGACCATATGATAGATAGTGAACATCTCTGGTTGTCTAGCTTTGAAATTTATGCTTTCATATGTCCCATTTTGTTCTGTTTTGTTGTGTTTAATTTTACCCCCTTTAAAATAAAAAATATAACCCCTTGCCCCCCCCCCAAATCATATGAAGTAGCTAGGCATAATGGCACATGTCTATAATCCCACAATTCTGGGTTGCTGGGGCAGGAGGATCACTGCAAGTTTGAGGCCAGCCTGGGCTACATAATGAGTTCAATGCCAGCCTAAACTACATAATGATACCCTGTCCCAATACCCCCTGCCCAACAAAAAAGAGGAGAGGCTGAGGATGTGAGAAAGCCCTAGGTTCAATCTCAATGGCACAAACAAAAACAAAAACCAAAACCAATGTAGTAAACATGATACAGACAAACAGTCCAATAGAACAGAACATAAAGGTCAGAAATAAGCACTTATGGACAAATTCTTTTCAATAAGAATGCCAAGTCCATTCAATGGAGGAAAAAAAATTGTCTCTTCAACAAATGAAACTGGGACAACTAGGTTTCCACATGAAAGAAAATGAAATTGGACCCCTCTCATATCATATTAAAATTAAGAGGCTAGGGATGTAGCTCAGTAGTAGAACACTTATATTCAACCCTATCATCTAAAATAAATAGAATTTTTAAAAATTTAAAAAATTTAAACACAATAGCTAAACTACCATAGAAATATACAGCTGTAATCCCTACTACTCTGAAGGCTGATGCAAGAGTACCTCAAGTTTAAGGTCAGCTTGAGCAAATTAGTGAGTACTATCTCAGAATAAAAAATTGAGTTGCAGGGTGTGGCTCAGTGGTAGGGCTTCCCTGGGTTCACTCCCAAATATGGCAGGCAGGAGGGGATCCAACAGAAAAGGTGAAAATATTTTCAAATCATATGTCTAATAAGGGTTTGTTTGATATTTACAATAAATTTAAAAATTCTTGAAACTCAATAATAAAACCCAATGACAAAACAACAAAGGACTTGAACAGATATTTCTTCCAAGAAGATATATAAATAGCCATATGAAATAAATACATGAAAAGATGCTCAACATCAGTAGTCATAAGGAAATGCACAACAAGGCCACAATGAGTTACTGCTTCACACTTAAGAATGGCTGCATCAGGGAGGAAAGAGACAGGGAGGGAGGGAGGCAAATAACAAGGATCTGGACAAACTGGAACCTTCATCCACTGCTGGTGGAAATGTAAAACTGAGCAGTCATTGTGCAAAAGAGTTTAGTAATTCCTCAGAAAGTTACACAGACAGCTCCATGTAGCGGCACATGCTTGTGATCCCAGCACTCAGGAGGCTGAGCAGGAGGACTGAGAGTTTTGAGACCAGGCTGGGCTACACAGTGAGACCCTGCTCAAAAAACAAAATAACAAACAATGAAGCCAGGTATGATGGTGCATGTCTGTAATCCTAGCACTTAGGAGGCTGATGCAGGAGGACCATTGTGAGTCCAAGGCCAGAATGAGCTACATAATGTGTTCAAGGCCAACCTGGACCACAGAGCAAGACTTTGTCTCAAAAGCACCAAAAAAAAAGAAGAAGAAGAAAGAAGAAAGAAGAAGAAGAAGAAGGAAGAAGAAGAAGAAGAAAGAAGAAGAAGAAGGACGAAGAAGAAGAAGAAGAAGAAGAAGGAAAGAAAGAAGAAAGACGAAAGAAGACGAAGAAAGAAGAAAGACGAAAGAAAGAAGGAAGAAGAAGAACAAGAAGAAGAAGAAGAAGGAAAGAAAGAAGAAAGACGAAAGAAGACGAAGAAAGAAGAAAGACGAAAGAAAGAAGGAAGAAGAAGAACAAGAAGAAGAAGAAGAAGAAGAAGAAGAAGAAGAAGAAGAAAGAAGAGAGAAGAGGAAAAGGAGAGGAAGAAGAAAAAGAGGAGAAAAACAAACAAAAGAGTTACATACAAAATTACTGGCATACCTAGCAATTCCATTCTTAGGAGTATACACAAAATAACTGAAATGAGGGATTCAAATAATACTTATAACGAATGTACATAGTAACATTATCTATAATAGCCAAAAATGTGGGAAAAACCCCAAGCACCTATCAACAGATGAACAGATTTTAAAAAAATGGAGTGTATGAGCTGGGGATATGGCTCAGTGGCAAAATTCTTGCCTTACATGCACAAGATCCTGGGTTGACTCTTCGGTACCACAAAAAAATAAAAATATTTTTTAAAAATGGGATACACACACACACAGAAATACTGACCAGCCATGAAAACAGATGAAGTTCTGATACAAGCTACAACACAGACGAAACTTGAAAATCTCGACACATGAAAAACTCAGACACAAAAGGACAAGCAGCATGTCAGGCATGGTGGTTCATATCTGCAATCCCAACACTGGGGAGGCTGAGGGAAAAAAAATCACCTCAAGTTCAAAACCAGCTTGGGTTACACAGTGAGTTCAAGGCCAGCCTGAGCTACATGGTGAGACCCTGTCTCAAAAAAAAAAAAAAAAAAAAAAAGACAAATATCACATGATTCCATTTATATGAACTATATAGAATAGGCAAATTCATAAAGACAAAAATAAATTAAAAATAACCAGGGGCTGGGAAAAGAATAGTTAGAGCTAAATAAGTTCAGAGTTTCTATCTCAGGAGATAGAAAAATTCTACAGATAATGGTGATGGCTGCGTAATACTGTGAATGTAATTAGTATTACTGAAGTATACACTTAAAGATGGATAAAATGGCCTACTTTATGTTATAGATATTTCATGACACAAACACAGAGTCACACCCCTACAGCTCTACATGTCAGCATTAGCCTCATCTGGCCTTTCCAGATAAGACAAGTAGGACCCTGGCACAGAGCTCAATGGAAATCATCAAAGGATTCTGTACTCTGGCTTCATGTCAGGCCAGAAGAAAGAAGTCTCTCTCTGCTAGCACAGAGTAAATGAGAAGAGTGAAGAACACAGACCCAGCTCTTTTTACTTTCCATTGATTTGTTCTTAGAGGGAAAATGAAATTTTATAGGCTGGCAAGCCCACAGATGCTTTTAATAACAACCTCATAATATACATGAACCACTGACTATGAACTTGAACATTTCTAATTTAAGTTCCATCAGTGGATGTCTCCAGATCCACAGGGCTCTGGTCGGAAGTGAAAGAGAGAAAAGGGACAAGATCCTCAGTCTCAGGGCTGAGGAGGCTTGTGGGATCTAGGGGAAGGATGAGATCTGTTCCCACCCTCTCAGATGAAAGAGCTAGGCACTATGGCCTCTATCCCAGACCTCCAAAGGCTCCTAGAATCTCATCTAACTGCTTGATCTTGACATCTAACACCTTAGCCACAGTTCTGCAGTCTGGCAACCTTGTTCCTATCAGAACTTGCCCCAGATAAAAGAAATCAACCACCTCTACAAGGGACAAGACTCTGGGACAGTAGAAACAAAATAGTCCCTGGGAGACAGCTTGGGAAAAACACTGACATTTAGGTCTGAAATGACAGCTAATATATGGTACTGGGGATTTTACTTCAAAGCCTAAAGGGCCCACTTAAAGCCATGATCCATCCTGACACTCGCTACTACATGCAAATGTTCTTCTAGTAGCCATGCTCCACTCTCAAGGATCCTCTTCCAGAAGCCATGCAGCCACCCACTGAGCCCAATTTTGTGCAGTGCCAGGGAGATGACAGAGACAAGGGTGCCAGACCCAGCATTGTTCAGAGAAGAACAAGCCAGGAGGAAAAGGGGTTTGAAGCAAGATTTGCTCACATACAAAAAGGTGGTTCTGAGTGTGGGACACAAGATCTTTGTGTACCCACTGTCGCCAGTACCATCAAAGCACCCGGAAAGCCCAGCAGACCTGCATAACGATTTCCATGGGTGGCCTTAGGTGTGGGTTCTAGACTTCTCTAAAGGGCTGCCAGAGTCAGAGTCTCAAGCACCAAACTTTGACTTTCCAGAGCCTGCTGTATTCCCAAACAAAATGCACTGTGCTTAACTGGAAGGTGATAGCCACCTGACACCCCAGATAACATAAGAGGTTCCTACCAACTCCTTACATCTGTAGTCTTTCAGTCTTAACCTCTACCTTTCTCACTGTGTAATTACGAGGCTGGAACACAGCTGTGCCTGGACACTACCTACTCCCTAGTAAAGAGTATTCACACCCACCTGGCTGTGAGCAGAGCATGCCTGTAATCCCAGCACTATGGAAGGCTGAGGCAGGAGGATAGCAAATTCAAGCCCAGCTTGGGCAACTTAGCAACTTAGGCCAAACCTTGTTTCAAAATAAAGCATGAAAGAGCCAGGCTGGAGAAGTAGTTCAGTGCAAAGGTCCTCAGTTCAATCTCCAATAGAAAGAAGGAAAAATGGAAGAGAAAGAAGGAAGGGAAGAAGGAAGGAAAAGGAAAAAGGAAAGGAAGGGAATAAAGAAGGGAAGAGGAAGGAAGGAAACGACTTCACTTTGCTGGTTTTTAATGTTTCATGTAGCATCATTAAATTCAACCAGAGATCTTATTTAAGTAGCCCACCATTATAGGGAAACTAAGTCCTAATGATTTTATAAGTATCAGTATGATTTTATAAATTTATGTATTAAACCCCTTTCTGCTTGAAGCATCCATTTTTACACTGCCTTTACTGAAGCAATGTACATACCAACTACTGAAAGCTCTTCTAGACCTCATCTCAGTCTACCAAAATCCATATTGTAATCTGAAGGGAAAGGTATTGGAATTTTAGTGAGTTAATTCCAATCTACCACTTCCAGTACAACCCATGGTGAGAATAAAGACACTAAGGCATATTTACAATTGCAGGGGAGCCAAGGGAATCCTAGATCCAGCTAATAAGATGGCTAACCAGAACAGAAGCACACCTCGGGTCAAACCAGGTTTTATTAATTTGTGAAAGGGGCGTGGCTGGGGGGGGGATGAGTGTGAGAGAGGGAGGACATATGTGAGTGACGTGAGCTGGACTAGGTAGAAGGCCTGAAATCACCTCAGCAATACATAGAGAAGGATATGCAAAGAGTAATAATCTGCAAAACATAATTTGAGGTAGTATCTAATGTTTTGGGGTTATTGCTTTAGCTCTGATGTGTAATATTTTATGCCCGGGGAAGTCATAGTCTCATTTCAAGGCTAGATCCCAGCCAATAGCATGGAGCTCACACCCCACCCCCCACCCCTGGCTCACACATTTTCTTGGGAGTTACAAGGTAGAGCCAAGTCTTGCTTGAAAGACTACATCAGCACCTCTGATTTACATTGCTTAAAGTCAATTGAGGGGCTAAGGAGAAGTCCTAGCCAGCTCTGTACGTATCAATATATGAAAATAGGCCCAAGTTTAGCCAAAACGGAGATAATTGCTCTTCTTTTAAGGATACCTATCCTGGTGGTCCTCCACAAATAACAATAAACTTCCATTTATTTAAATGTGCATCTCTGTGTCCCTCTACTTTTTCTTTTTAGGATAGCATCTCTAAGGATAGCTATCCCAGTGGTCCTCCACAAATAACAATAAACCCCCATTTATTTAAATGTGCATCTCTGTGTCCCTCTACTTTTTCTTTTTAGGATAGCATCTCTAAGGATAGTTATCCCAGTGGTCCTCCACAAATAACAATAAACCCCCATTTATTTAAATGTGCATCTCTGTGTCCCTCTACTTTTTCTTTTTTAGGATAGCGTCTCACTGTGTTGTCCAAGATGGTCTCAAACTCCTGCCTCAGTCTCCCAAGTAGCTGAGACTACAGACCACCACACCTGGCTCTATTTTTAAAATTTACATTATGTCAGATTTTGAAATATCCTATGTATTTTCTTTTTAGCTCAAGTAGCTGGGGATTTAGCTCAATAGCATAAGCACCTGCCTTGCAACTGTGTGGTCATGCGCTTCATCCCCGGTACCAAAAAATAAAAATAAATAAATAATTAAATAATTAAAAAGCAAATATAAACTGGAGCATGGGGGCAAACACCTGTAATCCCAGGACCAAGGAAGCTGAGGCAGGAGGATTGCCTCAAATTTAAAGTAAGTCCACACTATGTAGTAAGTTCTAGGTGAGCCTGAAATACACAACAAGACCATGTCTCAAAAAACACTCTACCTGCCAGGCGTGTTGTTGCACACCTGTAATCTAGCACTTGGGAGGCTGAGGAAGGGGGATTGTTGCAAGTTCGAGATCAGCCTAGGCTACAAAGTGAACTCAAGACCAGCCTGAACTGCAGAGAGAGACCCAGTCTCAAATAGACAAAAAACAAAGGAAGGAAGGAAGGAATAAATAAAAATTAACAAATATAACCAAGTGTGGCAGTGTACACCCATAATTCCAGCAATTAGGCAATTAAAGCAGGAAGATTTTGAGTTTCAAGCTAGCTTAGGTTACTTTGCGAGACTGTTTCAAAATAAAAAGAGCAAATATAGCTACTGATAAACTACTGGTAAACAGTTAAAGAAACAAAACCATTCTATAAAATAATAATTAAAAAAAATAATGGCTACCAAAATTCAGAACCATGACTGGTGTGCAACACCATGCTCAGCAGCCTTACTTCCTGTAACACTGCCACATTCACAATTTTATCACAGCAAAATAACATTGACTATCCAGGAGCTATCAAGTCATTTTATGTGAATGCTGAACAAAATTTCTAGAAGCAGAAGGACTTGCATTTAGACACAGCTATCCAACCTGATGCCCAGTCCCTTCTTTTCAACTTGACCCTTAACCACAGACTCACTCCAGAGCCCTTTCTTTCTCATTGGCCCAGAATGGGAACGCCACATGGAACCTGCCACTCATAGTTACTAAATTCACCCTATGTTTAGCTCATGCTTTCCTTTTAATAGGGAATCTCCCCTTTGTGTAGATCCACCTAGGGAAAAGACCAAATATTCCAGAGAATGAACAAATAACCCCTGACCAAGGAAGGCCTCAGTTATGAAGCAGCTCCCCACTCCTAGCTCACTACTGGGGCCTGGGTGGCAACCAACAGCAACTAAGGAGATCCCACTAGAAAAGCAGACTCCAGTTGTCCAACCAGCACCACAGCTAAACACCCAGAGCGCCCAATCTAAACCAGGATGTTAACTCTCCACATAGGTGAGCCATACAACACTGAGAGGATACAGAACCCAAATAGTCCATGGCTCCAGAAACAGCACAGTGTGCACCTGGGAAAGCAAAACTCACTGGGCATCCACCTGAGAAGCCATTAGCACCAGAGCAAAGTCGGGGAGAACAGCAGGGCAAGGACAGCCACACTTCTGGGGACAGGCAGGGCAAGGCCTTTGCCAGTCCACAGATTGGCACTGAACTTCTCAAAAGCACTGTAAAATGCACAGACTGGAATGGGGTGGGAGCAGGCCAGCGCTAGCCTAGAAGGGCCTGGGCTCTTGGAGTTCTCCAGGCAAGAAGGTGGCAAGTGAGATCCTAATTCACTGAGTGGTTCGCTGACTTTCCAAGGAAAAATCACTTTGAGTAATCCTGACTCATGAGAGGGAAATGTTTGGTATAAAGCACGAGATGATGGTGTTGTCTTTCAGATGGGAGTTAGCAAACCAAACTACTGGAGAAATCCAGTACAACCGGAGTGCCTTAACCTCCAAGAAGCCTCCCAGACTACTAGTCTTCAGTGTTCCTCCCCTATACTTCACCACACCAGGAGAAAGGCCAGCTAAGAGAGACACTGACATGAGGCAACTATGCCTTGGGTGAAGTACCTAAAGTCACTGGCCCACAGTGGACAGAACTCTCAAGCAGAGGGACCTGGTGCACCAAGAGACTATCAGTCTCTTCCAGCCAGTTTCCACACACTGCTACTCCCCATAAGACAAAGTCTGGAGTCCTTGGATCAAGGGGGTTTGGCTCCTGCCTACTTCATGCTATGTGCTAACACTTTTTGCTATTGTTGTTTTAAAACAGGGTTTCATTATGATACCTTAAATAGGATGGCCTTAAATGCCTGGGGCCAAGAGGTCCTCCAGCCTCAGCCTCCTGAGTAGCTGGACTACAGGAATGCCACACTGTGCCTAGTTTGGTTTCCACATCTTTTTATGTACTATATGTCTTCTGCCCACAGCATCTCCTTACTTTGTTTATTTAAAACACTAACTTCTTTCATTTTCAACTCTTCTAAGAAGCTGTGCTCAAATTCCCAGGTAAGAAGTCTACCCTGGGGGCCACCTGTGAGGCTGTATACAGGCTGTATCTGTCTCCTCTCTAAATAGACCTCATGCCTGTGCTCTTGGGGGCCAGGCCTGGGACAAAACAATGGGTACTCGTTGTAGTGTGAAAGTGAGCATCCTGCAGTCAACTGCAGGAGCAAGCAAGAGCTGGTTGGCTACGGCCAGATCCCTGCTCCAGGCCCCGACTGCAGAGGAGAACACCCCTGTCTCTCCCCACACCATCCAGTGCTCTAGCCCAGGCTTGCTGTTCTTGGGTAGAGCCACCCATCACATGTTGGAGGCCTCTGCCGCTGGGATGATGTTACAGTCTATTTTGAGGGTCACACTGGAGCATCTGTCAGCAGGGCCAGCCACACCCTCCATGTGTCATCACTAACAGCCAGAGATACCCGCAGGTCCAGGAAATCTGTCTGAAGAAGTTACTTCCTTTCCAGGGACCCTCAGCTTTGGGGCCTCCTTGGCTTCCTAGAAAGATCAGCTTGGATGCTTCTTACCTCCTGGTACCCCTGGCAGGGCTCAGATGTGTCCTCACCCTACCAGACCTGTTCCTGGGGTTCTCAACTCTGATGACTCGGCAAATTGCAGCCAAAGCCCAACAGTCTGCACCGAGCTCTTAGCTTCAACACAGAGCTCCTCCATAGTGCCCCTACACCTGTGAGGACTGCCCAAAAAGCCCAACACCCTAACACTGGGCTCATTTCTCTTCAGACTCACAGGTCCACAGGTCCTTCTTACTGGGAAACTCCTACTCACCCCACGCAACTATGCCCAGGTTCTGAGTTATTTATTTATTTATTTATTTATTTATTTGCTGTCTTTTTGAGACAGGGTCTCACTATGCAGTTTGAACTGGCCTTGAGCTCACTTTGCAACCTAGGCTGGTCTCAAACTCACAACAATCCTCCTGCCTCAGCCTCCCAAAGTGTCGGGATTGCAGGTGTGGACCACCGTGCCCAGTTTTCTAACTCCTCCTGCAAGGACCCTTGGAACCCACTCTCTTTTGAGCAGGCCACGGGCTCCCGGAAGACAAGGTTGGCCCATACTGGCTTTACTTCTCCATTTCTGGCACAGAGCCTGGTACATGTTAAAGACAGATAAATACTCTATGAACCCTATAAATGAAACTTTCCTAATTAGTTTTCTGTGTTCGTCTACAAAAAGACATTACTGTGCTGGACAGTGAGATGCCTATAATCCCAACCATTCAGAAGGCTGAGGCAGGAGGATCACAAGTTTGAGGTCAGCCTGGGAAATTCAACGAGACAATGTCTCAAAATAAAATTTAAAAAGGATTGTTCCTATAATTTCAGGACATGGGAAGCTGAGGCAGGAGGATCACTGCAAGTTCAAAGCCAGCCTGAACTACAAAGGGAGACCCTGACTCAAAAAACCAAAACAAACATAGTGAGTTCGAGGCTACCTTGAAATATTACACATAGTGAGTCCTTGTCTGAGGAATAAAAAAAAAAGGTTGAGGATACAGCTTGGTTATAGTGTGCTTGTCTAACATGTATGAGATTCTGAGTTTAATCCTCAGTACTGAGAAGAAAAAAATATATAGACATTGAGACAATAAAAGCATTTCTGGCTGGGCATGGTGGTACATGCTTATAATCCCCAGCACTCAGGAGACTGAGGCAGGAGGATTGCCATGAATTCGAGGTCAGCCTGGGGAGTTCAAAGCCAGCCTGAACCACACAGGGAAATCATGTCTCAAAAAACAAAGTAAAATAAAATAAAGGCATTTCTAAAGAACTAAGACACTATAAGATACTATAATACACCATAAACTTTTTTGACTATACCCAAAAAAGCCAGGCATGGTAGCACACTCCTGTAATCCCAGCACTTGGGAGACTGAGGCAGGAGAATCATTTGCAAGTTCTGGGCTACAAAGTGAGTCCAAGGCCAACCTGAACTACCTAGTGAGACCTTGTCTCAAAAAGAAAAAAAAAAAAGAAAGAAAGAAAGAAAAGAAAAGAAAAGAAAAGAAAAGAAAAGAAAAGAAGAGCCAGGGATTTAGCTCGCTGGCATAAGTGGCTGCCAGACAAGCGTGAGGTCATGAGTTCAATGCCCAGTACCACCACAAAAAAAAAAAAAAAAGAGGTATACCCAAATCTACAGAAAAACAAATTCAATGAACACTAAATTGATCAAGCACTACACAGAGCATAATATATTTCCCTAGCTCCACTTAGCAGTGAACATCTTTCAGTTCTGTCCCCAACTCTGCAACTCATAAGAATCGAACAGGACATTCCTTCACCCTAATTCAGGGAAAGACTGCAAGAACAGCCCTGATAGGGAAAGGAGGTAGTAACAGCATGGACACATACATCCGGGATCAGGCGAGGACATCTGACAACTTAGGCTACTCACTGCCCATCCAAAAGCCACAGCCAGAGAAGGCTACCCAAGATTCTGGGGATTCAGAGCTCACCCACAAAACAGGTATATCCATACAGCCATTTCCTAGAGATGCTTATGAAGCTCAAACTAGATAATCAGGAAAGCGTACAATTAATTATCGCTTGGGTGATAGACCAAGCCAGGCTCACAAATACAGCTTCAACACTGACAGGAAAGAGGAAGCAAGTTGGTTGATAGCTGCCTGCCCTGTAACTGCTATTGGACACTTTAAAATCACACCTGGAGGGCTGGGGATTTAACTCAGCGGCATAAGCACTTGCCTTGCAAGTGTGTGGTCATGAGTTCAATCCCCAGTACCAATATGAAAAAAAAAAATCACACCTGGACCACACAAACATCTGGCATATCTCAGCTATGAGAAGGCTTTCAGATTCCAGAGTAGCCATGAGGGGTCATTCATACACTCATCATGTAAGCATGATCAGATGCAGTAGACCATTGTAGGGATACATGACCTGGGACCTTTTGAAAACTGAGGCTTACATGGGCTGGAGATGTAATCCAGCAATACAACATTTACCTAGCATGTATGAGGCCCAGGGGATGATATCTAGTACCAGGGGAAAAAAAAAAAAAAAAACACAAAGCACACCCATAATGTTAGCACTTAGAAGGCTGAGGTAGAGGTAGGAGGATCACTAAAGTAGGAGTACAGGGCCGGGGATTTAGCTCAGTGGCTTAAGCGCCTGCCTGGCAAGCGCGAGGTCATGAGTTCGATCCCCGGTACCAAAAAAATAAAAAATAAAAAATAAACTAGGAGTATAAAGCCATTCTAAACTACAAAGTAAGACCCTATTGCAGTGTATGGTAGCACACACCTGCATTTGGGAGGCTGAGGCAGGGGAGGATGAATCTGAGACCAGCCTGCTACAAAATGAGTTCAGGGCCAGCCTAAAATACATAGTGAAACCCTGTATCAAAAAGACAAAAAAGAAAAAAAAAGTAAGACTCTAACTCAAAACAAAACCATAAACAAATAAAACAAGACTTGAGGCTGCCAACTATATTTACCAAATGTAAAAATGCTAGGAATAGAGCCAGGCGTGGTGGTGCATACCTTAATACCAGCACTTGTGAGGCTGAGGCAGGAGAATCACTGTGAGTTCAAGGCCAGCCTGGGCTACAAAGTGAGATCAAGGCCAGCCTGAACTGCGCTGTCTCAAAAAGAAACAAGGAAAGTAAGAAAATAAGAGAAGGAGGGAAGAGGAGGAAGAAAATGGAGGAAGAAAAAGAAGGGACGGAGGGAGGGAGGAAAGGGAGAAAAGAAAGAAGGGAGGGAGCAGGAAAAATGTTAAAAGCCAGTCAAAGGAATCCAGGTCTCTAAGTTTAAACACTTCCCTTCTGAAAAGTCGTTCTTGTCTATTTCTAGCTCAACTAAAATATACAATATCTACAATACAATAAAGAGTACAGAGAAACTACTCTATTCTCCTCCCTACAATTTTAGGAAATGTCCTTCGGTTTCTTTGGTAGTACTATGAGACTCTAGTATCAACATCCTAGTCAACACTATTTTCAAATTGTTAGTTTTAAAAGACCATTTTTATTAATACAAATTAAGATGTATCAAATAAATGTGTTCTATCAGACAGTGGAAAGGGAAATTAGACTTTAAAGTCCTCCAATAAATGTTTCTTAGGCATGGTGGCTCATTCCTGTAATCTCAGTACTCAGGAGGCTGAGACAGGAGGATAACTGTATGTCTGAGGCCAGTCTGGGATACATAATGAGACCCTATATCCAAAAACAAACAAAGAAATGAAAGCTTTCTATCTTTAAATGCATTAGATTGGGACAAAGGCAAAAGATTCCATGATTAGAATTTCAGAATCATCAATTTCCAGGTCTACAAACAGCTTGGATGCTGACCTAGCTCCCCACAGTACAACTGAGGAGACTGAAGTCCAGAATCTACTCAAACCCACAGAGCCCTTGCAGGCAGGGGAATTACAAATCACTAAGAAAGCAGGCAAAATTCTGCCTCTGGAAGTCCTGCCCTCTGCACAATCCATTTCAGACATTTTGCACACATCACAAGGGGACAGCCCTTAAGACAAAAGAATTATTCTAAATACTCAGGAGCACACACTTAGGGTTGGCACAAAGGTCACTGGTAGAACTGGCAAACTTCCCACACCAGACCTAAGGTCTGACAAGGAAAACTTTTCCAAGGCAGTTGCAGTCATGTTATTTCATAGCTTAAACAGATTGTTTTGCTTAAAAAAACTGTTTTGTAACAATTGTTTAAAAAAAAAAACAAAAAAAGGAAAGACTGTGGAAAGAAAAAAATGAAAAATATGACCTCTGATGGCCCATGTCTGTTTATATCATCCTAAAATAGGGAGTCTCCCTGATGCTGACTTTAATGAGGACATTTCTTAAGCTGGTCCAACTGGTGTTCAAGTCCCTGACAGAAAAACAAGTTTATGAGCAGCAAGGTCACCTGATTCTGACCATGTGTATGGTGTTTACCCTGAGATGAGAGTGGTCACTACAGCTTTGATGAATGCTACAAAGACTCTACTATCCCTTTGAAGCCTAATGGGGCATCTACATGACTAAATGCCATAAAATAAGGGACCTTGAGTGCAAAGGGAAGGAAGTCACAAACACCACACACTAGCTGGGGAAACCCCATTTTAGATGTTGAATTATTAATGCAAACATGTTACTTGTCTCCCTGTTCTGTAAAGTATTTAATTACATCATCTAAAAAATGACCCCTGCTTTACCCACAACATGCCTACTTACTTAGACCTCACCAGACAGTCAGGGGACAGTGGCACCCTAGACCCAAGCACCAAAGCAGAAGTCAGTCACAAGTACCACCCAGGAGACCTCAAGTTCAGAACACAGATACAGGTCAGTGGGGGGGGGGGTGGTATCAAGGTGCTTACCCATCTCTTCCTTTGCTGACAATCTTCACTTCAAAGTAATAAATACCACAGGCAGCAGGTATGGGGTGGGTAGCACGCACTGAGGCTGCATCTTTGTGATTTTTGCCATGACCTAATGGGATAGGGCAAGGTAGAAATTTCAGCAGAAGGAAATGCAAATCTAAACTTCACCCTTTTCTGCTCCATGGTAACTTCACCCATCTTTGGACAAAGGAAGCCCTTACACAGTCTGAGGAATAACCAGACAACTAAGTAAACACACATGCTGTGCACCTTTGGCTCATCTCCTGAGACTAGCAGGCCTGAGACATTGTTTTCCATAACAAGAAGACTACAGGCAATGTGGGCACACGTGAAAGACAATCAAGTGCTGCTTAATGTCTCTCCAGAATTCAGGCAGCCTGGAAATCCATGGGAAAGAGGCGACAGACGTGGAAGTCATTCTCATCACCAACAACTTTAGGACATAATGCCATGCCCATTCTGGGATGACTGGCAGGCAGATCAGCCCATGCACTTCTGGCTAATGGTGGGAGATGTTACCACCTCTTTTTTTCAGTCACTCCTTAAACAAAGCAGTGGCCCAGCTGGAGTTGGGAGTCTGCCTAGGACATGCAGGGAGGCCTTTAAGGGGAAGATACAGCCCAACCTTGGGTTTGTACACCTGTTGCAGTTCTCTCCACGTCGGGTATCTCAAGACAGAGCAAATCAGGCAGTCAACCTTCGGCCTGATCAACGCTAGCACTCTGGACACACCACAGGGACCAAGGCCTAATCTGGAGCACCCAGGCAAGAAAGGAACGTGAAGGAACAGGAGCGAGGCAGCAGAGCCGCTCCGCAGACGCTCTGCACTAGTGCCCAGCGGTGAGACGGGATGATACCTTTGTAGTGGACACGAAGGTTGCCCTGGGAGAGGCCGATGTAGTTGTACTTGTCCTTGGGGCTCCAGGAACGCGGCAACGGCGTCTCGTGTTGGTTGACTGCAGGGTACAGACGTTGCAAGCGCTGGCTCAGCTCTTGCTCCCCGGGGGACGGCAGCCCGCCCCCAGTGCCCCCACCGGAGGAGTCCCCAGCCTGCGGGCTCCCAGCTCCCGGGTCCGCCGTCGCCGCCGCCATCTTGGAGGGAGCTGCTATTGTGTCACTGGGGGCGGGGAAGAAAGCGACCAGATCCGCCCCTCTTAGCCAATAGCCCGCGAGCCTCCCGGGGCTGCAGGGAAACCGAGTCCGAGTCCCGCACCTCTCTTTGGACACTGCCACGCCTCTCCACATTTTAAACTTCATATCCCACAATGCAAAGCGCTTCAGAGGCGGGTCCACGCGGGCCGGTGGAGAACTTCGGGAAATGTAGTACACACCAGCTCAACATAAATCTGTCTAACAGAGACACTAGGACACCGGAAACTACAGTTCCCACCAGCCAAGCAGACCTAGCGTCTCAGCTCCTCTCCCACCCACCATTGCCTCGTTTTATCCCCCTGCCTCAATTCTGTAGCTGGCGTGACATCGGCTGTAGTAAATGGTTCTCAGGGTACTCTGTCCCAGGGTCCGAGGCTACCTTTGTTACTTGGCCTTTCTCCTAGCCCACGGGATCTGGGTTGGGGGCGTGGTAAACATTAACCCCGCCCACACCGCAGAGCTGCTTGGGTTTAGTCGCCATGGCGACGGACTGTACACTACCCAGTTTCCCAGGCAGCTAGTGCAGGCCGCCTGCTTGCCTGAGGGTCATGGCCTCCCCAGAATCGCGGGACTGCAGCTTTTCCAAATCAAGGTAGGCGCTGGCTGGGCTGAGGGCGAAGAGGATGAGTACTTCCAGAGAGGAAAATGATATCGAATCCTGACCTCTGCACACCTTATTAGCCTCTGTCCTTTGGCCTAGGGCTCCAACCCCACATAATCAGTATTGCAGAAACAGTTAGAATCCACTTGTCAGTCCAGTAAAGACCTTACATACTATCACCAAGAGGACAGGAGCACTTTGTTATTAGCAGTAACAGCCAGTTTGTGTTGAACGTCAATATGCAAAATGCTTTATATATTTAACCCTCCAACACCTCTATGAGGTAGTAATTTCACATCTTACAAATGAAGAAATAGAAACCTGAAGAGATCGCGTGTTTTACACATACTTGTAAGTGATGGAGACCAGATATGGTACATGTCCTGGTACTTGTAATCCCAGCAATAGGGAGGCTGAGACTAGAGGCTCACAGTGAGTTCAAAACCACCCTGTATTATGGTATACACCAATAATCCCAGCACTGTTAAAGTTGAAACAGGAAGATCCCAAATTTGAGCTCAGCCTTTTTTGAGGCAGGGTCAGCCTGGATAGTTTAGTTGCTTAGTGATACCCTGTCTCAAAATAGAGAATAAACAAAACTCTGGGGAGCTAGCTCAATGGGAAGGCCCTGGGTTCGATCCCAAAAATAGGCTGGGGATATACCTCAAGCAGCACAGCACCTACGTGGCAATCACAAAGTCCTGCCCTAAAATAACAATAATAATAACAACAACAACAACTTAGGCTTTTTAAATGTGTATAGACTCTACTTGGTATTTTATTTACTTTTTATTTTGTTTTGTTTTTTGAGTCATGATCTCACTATGTAGTTCAGGCTGGCTTTGAACTCACTATGTAACCCAGGCTGGCCTTGAAATCACAGCAGTTCTCTTGCCTCAGCCTCCCAAATGCTGGGATTACAGGCATGTGGCACCACACCTGACCTTTACTCTTATTTTTTATAAGCCATTTGTTTTCTTTTTCTTGTTTTTAAAATATTGTCCCCTTTAACATTCAAAATTGCTGGCTGGCAGTGGTGGCACATACCTATAATGCCAGCACTAGGGAGGCTAAGGCAGGAGTATTGCCACAGGTTCAAGACCAGCCTGGGCTACACAGTGAGTTCAAGGCCAGCCTGAACTACATAGCAAGACCCTGTCTCAAAAAATAAATAAATAATAACATTGAAAACTAACAATATGTGTTACCTAGTGAACTTTGTAATGTGGCAACTTCTCATGATTTGTAGAGTGCCCAAAAGAAGTTTCCTTCTTACTTTACCTTTCTAGTATAAGCAAGAACAGAGTTTGGAAAAGTGGTTGATCTTCACTGAAAGGTAATTTGTTTCAAAAAAAAAAAAAATAGCTGGGTGTGGTGTGAGCAGATAGGGTAAATTTCCTACTGTATCTTGTTGTCCTCCAAGACTGTCTCAAACCCATGCACATCTATACAAACACCCTTTCCATACCTGCTGCTTCTTCCACATGATTTGTTCACAGATGTCCAGTGTCAAAAAACAACAGAGCACTAGGTTTGGGAAGTACAAGTACAAGTACTGAATTCATTTAAATCCTTTCAAGTTTCTTGGAGTTTGGGTCCCACCTTTTTTTCACCTTAGTCCTGGGGATTGAACCCTGGGCCTTCCCACTAGGCTATATTCTCTAGCCCCTACAAACACTTTTTTTGAGGCAGGGTCAGACTATAATGCCCAGGCTGATCCTGAACTTGTGATCCTTCTGTCTTAGCCTCCCAGAATACTGGAATTGTAGGTATACAACACCACACCTGGATTTTTTATTTTTTATTTTTTGAAACAAAGCCTCACTAAGTTGCTCAAGCAGATTTGAACTTACTGGAATTATAAGTGTGTACAACCACCCAGGCTAGTCCCACTTTTATATAGGCAAAGACATTGAAGTTCAGAGAGGTTAAGCAGCACACCTAAAGCTACCAGCTAATAAGGGGGAATGAACACACAGGTCTGTCAGGTGGCTTGGGTTGCTGGAATCACTTCTTCCCTTTCCACTTGGGGCTGCCTCCCAACATGCAGCCTTCCCTATGGCTTCCAAATACCTTCCTAGCTAGAACAAAGGTTGGCTCTCCCAGGAGTTTTGTGTGAGAGAGACCTCCTTAGAATCCACTTTTATCCTACCCTGCTGTCATAATTAACATCTGGGCAGCTCTTTGCAGGTCACCAGTATTTTGGGTATTTTAACTCATTTGAACTTGATAGTGCTGTGAAAGGCAACGCAAGAACTGTCTCCATTTCTTTAAGAGAAAACTAGGCTTAAGAGGTTAAACGGCTTGTCCTGGGGTGTCCTGTTGGAACCCCAGATATCAGTCTCCAGATCCTGTCAGCCATAAGTGGATGATCCAAACTCACATGCCACCTCCTAGCTACAGACCCTGTGCTTCTTGTTCTATAGCACCTGCCTTTGGTATCACATCCTTAGAGTGTTCAATATTTTGGACATGAAACCATCATCACAGCCACAGGGAATGGAAATTTAAGACCATAGGGCTCTCTGGGTTTGTGGTAAGGTTATCCTGCAGCTGTCAAAGCTTGTAAGACTGTAGTGATGGACAGGAAATGATTTGGGCTTAGGGCCTTGCTTAACAGCATCTCTAGGAATCTAAAGGCAGAGCTGGCAAGACCCAGAGCCTACATCTGAGGGGAGGGGAGGCCACGACTTGTGGATTTGGGAATGGGAGGGGAGGCTCTTTGCAGCCTGGGCTCTATCACCCACCACTAGCTTCTCCTCTGTGCAGAAAATACCTGGGTTCTTCAGGAGTGACCATAGATGATTCCTTTCCAGAATCCAAGAACACCCAGAAATTCAAGCTTTCTCATAAATGGAAGACACCGGTTAGTGACAATGCCCCTTTGGAATGCCACATGCCAGTCCCTGGACCATGTCTGTCTCCCTTTCTGCAACCCAAAAGCACCACACACCTGAAATATGCCCACCAGAGTAACTATTTCCCAAGCAAGAGAGTACAGTTCACAGAGGCAAGGCCCATCAGGCTTTGGAAAGGCAGGGAGAGAATACCAGCTGCTCTTCATTCAAAAACTCTTCCTAGACCTCTCCCATTCCCTCAGACCCCTATTCCAGCAGCTCAACATTCTAGAGTGGACCTCATTACTTCATCAAGCCTACAATGTGCCCACCACCTGCTCAGTAGTGGGATGGCCACACCAGATCTTCCAAAGGTTCTTTAGTGCTGTGACTATCTCTCTGTATTTATGACACTAGTATCTGATAAGGTACTTATGTGGTTAGCACACTTTGAGAGCCGCGAACTGCTTATGAGCAGAGTAAAGAGTTGTTTCTCCATTGTGTTATTGGCTCTGGATTCCTCCATTCCTGTTCTTTAAAGTTTTTATATAAGGGGCTGAGGATTTAGCTCAGTGGCATAAGTGCCTGCCTGGCAGGCACGAGGTCATGAGTTGGATCCCCAGTACCCAAGCTAAATAAATAATAAAGTTTTTATATAAAAATGAACGCTTCCAGGTATGGTAGCACATGCCTGTAATCCCTGCATTCTTGGGAGGCTGAGGCAGAAAGGTCACTATGAGCTCAAGGCCAGCCTGAACTACATAGCTTGCCTAGCTCTCAAGCACTCTACCACAGAGTTTCTGTTGATAGGATCATAAGATTGTTATTTAATCAACAAATAACTATTGTCCAAATCTCAAAGGAACAAACACATTTGAGCAAACTTATAACTGAAGCTCACAGTGAAGCACTGTAGTCTGTGTATTGCTTTGTGTGTGTGTGTGTGTGTGTGTGTGTGTCCCTTGAGGATTTGAGAATATGTGGGCTGCACACTTCGCGAGGCTGGAGATTCACTTTGTAAAGTTGGGGTAAGACAGGGACTCTCTTTGTAAAGGCGGAGCTGAGCCATGTCCCCTGATGCCTAGTCCTGTCACCTCCTTGCCCCCATCAGCTGTAATCTAACTCGGTAAATCCCGGGCCAAACTCATTGGCTCTTTCTTTTGTGCGGCCAAAACCAACCACCAGGAGACGCTGTTCTCCCTGCCACCCCGCCGCCACCCCCAGCTCTAGAGGCCACCTTATTTTTACCTGCAGGGGGTAGCAGAGAGCGTGGAGGGTCATGCAACGTTGCGTTCCAAGTCATTAGCCAGCTGAGCCCAACTGTTACAATAACCTGGCCACCACGCGCCCAACGCCTCTAGATATTTCTACTCGCCTCTCCAGTCAAACCCTTTCCCCCCAGTAAAAACAGCTGAGCACGAGAATTGGCTTATTTATTTATTTTTGAGACAGGGGCTTGCCATATAGTCAAGCTGGCCTCAAACTCTTCAGTGTTCCTCCAGCCTCAGCCTCCTGAGTGCTGAGATTATAGGCATTCGCCACCATTCCCAGCATTTAGGGACGCTGAGGCAGGGGGATTATTAATTCAAGTCTTGGCTGGGAAATTTAGGTACACTATGTGTCAAAAAAATGATAAAAGGTCTGGAGACGTACTCAGTGGTAGTCTACCTCTGCATTCAATCAGCACCAAAAATAAAAAAAAAAGCTGTGATAAAATGTCAATCCAGAAAAACATATTTTTGAAAGAATACCAAAATTCATGTCATTATTATAAAAGTGCACAATAACCCTGAACAGTACCTTGGACTTAAGCCTGGTGGATTAATGTTAGGTTTTTCAGACTTTGAAAAGGCCAGTACTAACTCAGAATACATATATTCCTCCCATCCGCTCCCACCCTCCCCCCATACTGGAGGTTGAACAAAGCCAGGCCTTTTTTTTTTTTTTGGTACTGGGAAATCAAACTCATGACCTTGCACTTGCCAGGCAGGCAATGTGCCCCTGAGCCATATCCCTGGCCCAGCCCGTTTGCACTAATCTATGTCCCCAGCCCCATTTTATTTTAAGACAGGGTCTTGCTAAATTGCTCAGGCTGGGCTTGAACTGTTTTTTTTCCAAATGGTAGCCAAGTTTTATTAAAGGTAGGAAAAGAAACAAGCTCTGCAGGGCAAGTTTGGGCCAAGCAAAAGTAGGAAAAGAAGCACACCCTACAGCATGAGGATGGGCCAAATGCAAAAGGGAATACAGTGGCTTGGGCTTACTTTTCATCCTCTTACCTCAGCCTCCAAAAATGCTGGGATTACAGGTATGGCTCACCACACACACACACACACACACACACACACACTCCATGTTATATTTTAAGTAATAAATGGGTCAGAGAAACTGAATTTATTTTAAATTTCTGAGTATTTTAGAGACTTTATATTGTCCATTCCTATTTCTGTCACATATTACCAATGCAAGGTATCTTTTTCTGAATATCTTAAAACCCACTCAGCACTCCAGGAGGCTAAAACAGGAAGATAGGGATTTAGCTCAGTGGCATAAGCACCTGCCTGGCAAGTGCAAGGTCTTGAGTTCAATCCTAAGTACCAAAAAAATAAAATAAAATAGGAGGGTAGAAAATTTGAGCCTGCCTGGGCAACTTATTGATATAAAAGGTATTTTAGGGGGACTGGGGATTTAGCTCAGTGGCATAAGCACCTGCCTGGCAAGTACTAGGTCATGAGTTCAATTCCAGGTTCCAAAAATAAATAAATAAAATAGGAGGGTAGAAAATTTGAGCCTGCCTGGGCAACTTATTGATATAAAAGGTATTTTAGGAGGACTGGAGATTTAGCTCAGTGGCATAAACACCTGCCTGGCAAGCAAGAGGTCATGAGTTCAATTTGCAGTACCAAATATATATATATATATATATATATATATATATATATATATATAAATTTTTTTAAAAAAGAAGAAAAAGACAAGATGTAGTTCAGTATAAAGGCTCAGGGTTCAGTCCTGAGTACTAAAAGACAAAAGTGTTAATACTTCATCCGTGATTCATGATTACTTTTTGTATATGTTAAAAAGATTATTTTCACTTAACAGGTTATAAATCTGTTCACCTGTCATTATCAATTTTATTACCATCATATTACTGTCATTCAACCTTTCTCTGTTTAATGTAGTTTATCCTGATAGAAATCTTTAAACTTTAATTGTACCAGGCATGTTGGCACATGCCTGTATTTCTAGCACTCATGGGGCTGAGACTAGATGTCTGCCAATTTCTTTCCTTCTTAAAAAAAAATTATTAGTGGGGCATGGTGGTACACAACTGCAATCCCAGCACTTAGGAAGAAGAGCCAGAAGGAAACCTCTGAACAGAGCTTGAAACCAGTCTGGGCTACACAGTGAATCCAAAGCCGGCCTGTGCTACAAAGTGAGACCCTGTCTCAAAAAACCAAAAAAAGAAAAAAATTATTAGTATATGTCAGCTGTATATAGTGATTACATTCATCATTGGTAAATGTATATAACACATCTTTATTCTTTTTACTTCTCCTTCCCTCCCTTTCTTTCCCTCTTCATTTATCACTTGGTAGAACTGCCAATTTTAAGACCAACCTGGGCTGTCTAGGGAGATGTCAAAAAAAATCTAATTGTTTCATTGTTTTTCCCACCTATATTTTCTTTTCTGTTGGGGGGGTACCAGGGATTGACCTAATGACCTCGAGCTTGCCAGGTAGGCACTTGTGCCACTGAGCTAAATCCCCAGCTACGTTTTAGTTTTTATTATGCTTTTCTTCTATACCAAATGATTGCACTGCCTCATTTACTTATTATTTATTCCACAGCATTTGCTAAATGCTACCTAATACTACTATGAAGAGTGTGAAGTATGCTGCTGTCAGTTCTGGAGGTACAGAGACAGGTTAACTCAGAGCTCAATCAGGATGCTGTAGTCCCTCCTGGGACCTAGCAACAAAGTTTAAGTGCCTATAATCCCAGTATTTGGGAGACTGAGGCAGGAGGCTATCTGAGTTCTGGGCCAGCCTCAGCTACATAGTGAGTTCAAGGACAGCCTGAACTACACAGCAAGAGAAACCCTACCTCAAAAAACCAAGAGTCCAAAGAAAAGATGACATTTTCTACACTAGGAGGGTCAGGAGCCAGTCACTATTGTCCTGGAAGAGCTCTGAGAACCTGGCTATGTGAGACATCAAAGCAGGCCTGACCCCTCCATCCCTGAAGAAGCTGGAGACTGGGCTCAGGACCATAGATAGTTCTTTTTAAATAATTCAGTTTTCTTTTAAATTCAAAGATGACTTATGTTCATTCCAGGTTTTTTTTTTTTGTAGTATTGGGAATTAAACTGAGTTCCTTTGCAATGAGCTATATCCCCAGCCTCATTTATTTATTTATAAAATTTGAGGCAAGATCTTGCTAAGTTACTGAGTTCCCCAGGCTAGACTTGAACTTGCAATCCTCCTGCCTCAGCTTCCCAAACACTAGGATAGGCATGTACTACAACACCTAGCTAGAAAAAATTTTAAACGTACAACTATACAAAAATAACCACCAAGGCTCTATCATTAGAAAATAATTACCACTAATAGCCTTTGGATTTTCTGATGTTTCATTTGACTTGGCATGTTTATTCCTGATTTTCAGGGGTTACTTAACTTTCAGAGCTATACATCATTAGTGTAGTTCCATGTTCAGCTTCTGTAAAAATTTATGTTTACATAACAATCTTTTTTGTTTTGGTTTTTGGTACTGGGGATCAAACTCATGACCTCACGCTTGCCAGGCAGGTGCTTGTGCCACTAAGCTAAATTCCTAGCCCCTGGGTTTGGGTGTGTGTGTGTGTGTGTGTGTGTGCGCGCGTGTGTATGTAAGACAAGGTCTCATTATATAGTTCAGGCTGACCTTGAACTTGAGGTGATTTCCTCAACTCAGGTTCCCAAGTGCTCTAGAGTTCTTTGATTTTTCCTCAGCCCTGAGTAAAGCTGTGAGGACCACCATTGTGTATAATGCTGTTCCATCTCTGCCTCCCTCTGCACCAGCTGCCTGGGCCCTTGCCCCAGGCCTGAGCCTCAGTTTCCCTAGACATCAGCCCCATTTCATAGCTCTTCAAATTGTCTGCTGCGTTCCCAAAGGTGTTGGTGGTACCCAAGCAGTGGGTTGCTGGTCACCCACCTACACCCTCTCCAAGTAACTCAGCTCCTCCTGTGCACTCTTTTGAGATATACTGACATCATCAACTCCTTCCCGGAGATGATTGGACTCCCCTGTCCCTAGTCAGGGACTCCTATCTCCTGTGACCTACGTTGGCTTCAATCTCTTTATTTTTTTCTAAATTTTATTTCTTTGTCTTTTTTTTTTTTTTTTTTTTTTTTTTTTTTTTTTTTTTTTTTTTTTTTTTTTTTTTTTTTTTTTTTTTGTGCCAGGGATCAAACTCACAACCTCGCATTTTCCAAGCAGGCACTTAGACCACTGAGCAAAACCCCCGGCTCTTCTTTGTCTTTTTTGAGACAAAGTCTTGCTATGTGGTTCAGGCTAGCCTTGGGCTCACTTTGTAGCCTAAGCTGGTCTCAAATTTGCAATGATTCTCCTACCTCAGCCTCCCGAGTGCTGGGATTACAGGGGTGTGCCACCATACCCAGCTGGCTTCAATCTCTTTATGTCACTTATGATCATCAGTTCACTTCTCACCCTCCCCCCATTATACTGAGCTTCCCTCAAGTCTCTAGACCCAACATGGTCTGGTATGGGAAAGGAACCCAGAAACACTGGATAAACAAACAAGTGAATGGATGAAACCTGAGAAGTAGGCTTCCCTGGGTAAGAAGATCATATTTTTCTCCATGTCAGTACATGGAAAAAGTTTTTGTTTTTCTTGTTTGTCTTTTCGAAACAGGATCTCGCTATGCAGTTCAGGCTATCCTTGGGCTCACTTTGTAGCCCAGGCTGGTGTTGAA
This sequence comes from Dolichotis patagonum, assembly GCA_004027295.1. Lineage (NCBI taxonomy): Eukaryota > Metazoa > Chordata > Mammalia > Rodentia > Caviidae > Dolichotis > Dolichotis patagonum. Next base: position 61,599 of record PVJX010004635.1, read on the forward strand.
CTTGCAAATGATTCTCCTGCCTCAGCCTCTCAAGTGCTGGAATTACAGGTGTGCGTCACCACGTCCAGCCACAAAAAGTTTTTAAAAGCCCCTACATACTGCTTTGTACCACATGGCCCTATACCTGCTCAAGGTTTAAAATAAAACTTCATTGCTGGAGTACTCACACCTCCCTCACCCTACTTCCTGTAAGGGGTGCAGCTCCGTGTCCTTCCAGTTTGCCACAGCTCCCTTTACTGTATCTCTGCTGCCCTGTCTGTCTTGTCAGTCCAGGCTTGAGACTGGGCCTGCCCTCTCTCTGTCTTGCTAGCCTGTGTGGTGGAGCAAAGTTTGGGGCGCTCTGATACTCACATCAGTTTGTTTGTTTATTTATTTATTTATTTATTTACTTTTGGTACCAGGGATTGAACTCACGGCCTCAAATTTGCCAAGCAGGCACTTGTGCCGCTGAGCTAAACCCCTGGACAGTTTTGTTTAGATTGTTTGTTTGTTTGTTTTTGGAGAGGATATTTCACTTTCTATACATCCTTCCAAAGAAGGATGCCATCTTTTTTTCACTTTTTAATTTGGCTATAGAGATTAATGAAGTTCATTTTAGCAGATTCATGTGTGCATATAACATACTTTGAAAAATTTCACCCATCATTCCCTTTGCCCTCTCCCCAAGTTTCACAGTGTTTTAGGAGGTCTTAATGTATATATCTTGCTCACCATCGTATTACCTGCCCATATGCCCCTCTCTTCCTCTTGTCTTTTAATAAAAAGATGTCATCATTTTTATATTCCCCATATTAGAACACTTATGCCTTTTTATAACACAGGTATTCAAAACTCAGACTGGTCTGTAAAAGAAGGTCGCTCACCTTTCCTAAGTTCCTAGCAGGTACCAATCCGTGCAAACCACATGCCCTGAATTCTCTGGCATCCCCACTTCTGAACAGTGTGGTGGTGACTATGATCATTTTCACTTTATAAAGGCAGAGTCTGAAGCTCAAAGTTAAGCCTATGTTCATGTAGCTCACAAGGGAAATCTGCAATTTAAGCCAAGGAGTCTATCTAACCCAAATATTACAGTCTTAATTATGAACCATATTAAGAGATATTTGTTTAAAAAAATCCAGAATGTGAGAGAAGATATACAAAGGAACATTAGCAAAGACAGAAATGTTGCCATCTTAATGCCACCTGTCTCTCCCTGAAGTCTGTGCAATTTTCCAAGAGTGGCCACCTGTCCCCATGGCCCACATATACCAGTGGCCAGACCATTCTGCAAAACCGGAAGCCCTGTTCAGATGACTCCCGGAAGCGCACCAGGTAAGCCAGGGTCAGTCCAATGGTGGGTGAGCTGGCATAGCAGGCATTAGGCCAGCAGACAGGGCAGAAGGGTGTGCCTCAGACCAAGGGTACAAAGCTACTTGAGGAGCTGGTGACATCTCAGCCTACCATCACCTGCAGTAGCTGGCAGCAGCAGCCCATGGGCATTGCCAAGCCTAGATACCTGGAGCAGCTAGAGAACTACCTACGCAAGGAACTCCTCCTGCTAGACCTGGGCACCGATTCTGCACAGGAGCTGAGGCTGCAGGTTAGTCACAGACTAAATCTTAGTAAGGGTGGGAAGACACCTCCCCCACCAGGACTGAGCACCTCAGATCTTCAGCAGGCACTGAACACTCCCAGTTCTTCTGGGTCTCCTTCCCTGCAGAAAAGCACATCCTATTATAAAGCCAGTGATCAGGCAAGGCTGAAGCTTGGAATTAAAATTTTCTTGAGGCTGGGGCTTCCTCATTTGAGTTAGATGAGCTGAATGCTGCCTCCAGTCCCTTAGGCCCTGGAACACTCAGGCTGGGTCACTGGACATCAGCAAACAGGCCCTGAATCTGGCACCTGGGCAAGCAGAAGTAAGTCATCATCATCCTGGCAACAGCTACCCCAAGCTTGAAAAAATAGCCCAGATACCAAGGAGAGTAGGAGTGAGGGAGATTAGTCTAGATCCAACCCAGATTCTGGTATATATTTGGGAAAAACTCAAATAGGAAGACAACAGAGAAACTCTCATGTCTGACCAAGTCATGACTGAAGGATTTATAGAGCCCTGGCCTTGTGCCAGGTCCTGGGACAGTATTACAAGCAGAAGATGCCACACTAACGAGGAAGCAAAAGCTTAGAGACATCCCACTAGGGAGCAGTGAGACTGGGATTCAAACTCAGGGCTGGTTTCACAGCCTGTGCCCATTCTAGTACTGCTGCCAAAAGCAGGAATACTGCTTCCAAAAGCTTCCTGTGTCTGCAAATCAAGAGGTCCTGCTTTACACACACACACACACACACACACACACACATCATCTTGTGTCCACGTGGGACAGGAAATCACACCTTCACTTTGAGGTTAGAACAGTAGACTAGAATTTTCAGTCTCCTGCTCCCACAGGGCTCTGAGATGGGGAGGGACTATGGGTGAGAAGCCAATGGACAGAGGTGGAAGGCAATAGGCTGTCCAACTGGAGAACCAGAGAGGCTCTGGCAGTGGCAGGTCTGCCCCGTAGTGATTCGTCAGGCTTCAGCACCAGGAAAAGCCTCCAGAGGACTGTCCCCCAGGTCTGTGGCACAGTGACAGACCTAAATATTGGCCAGGGCATTCACTCAATTGGGCTTACCTAGCAGTTTCAATAAGAACACTCCTGAGCACAGTGAAGAAAAACACAGGTCCCCACTGAAGATGGCAGCTACGGGCCAAGAAGTAAAAGGTTCCCTTCTTTTGCCAGCCTTACAGGGAGATCTTTGAGTTCTTCATAGAGGATTTCAAAACATACAAGCCACTGCTATCCTCGATCAAGAATGCATACGAGGTGATGCTAGGTAAGAACACACCTCCCAACCACCTGCATATGGTTGTTCATGCCAATAATCCCAACACCCTAGGAGGCTAAGGCAGGAGTATCATAAATTCAAATCCAACAAGGATTTAGTTTAGCAACACCCCATATCAAAGTCAAAAATGAAAAAGGCTGAGAATTAGCACAGTCCAAAGGTCCTGGGTTCAACCCCTCGTACTGGAAAAAAACAAAAATGCAGTTCCACTTCTGGGTCTAGTCAGGAATTTGGAGGATCCCATACTGCCTTTCTGTAACTCTGCAGCAAAGGCTAGAGAGCTATGAACTGGGCTTTGAGGTCATCTTTTACATGTACTGTGCTAGAGTACCCCAGAGCCCTCTCATGAAGTCTGACAATACCTATAGGAACAACCGGAGAGAACCCCAGGAAAGTGAGCACCTCTGGAGTGAGGAATCTCTCACACTTAGGAGACTCTTAGTTGGATTCTGCCCCTGCTTTAAAAGCTACTACAGGGAGGCTTGAGGCAGGGGCCAGACTTTGAACAAGGTGAGCACAGACTCCTGGTGTTTGCAAGTGACAGCCACTCACCTATGACTAAGATCTGTGTCTACTGGCTGTTTGTTGTCCATGGCTCCAAAAGGACTCTCGTACGTTTCTGCCTAGCCCACCAAAGGGAGAAGATTCGGGCCCTGGAGCCCCTAAAGGCCAAGCTTGTCACAATAAATGAGGATTGCAATGAGAGGATCCTGGCCATGAGGGCCGAGGAGAAGTACGAAATTTCCATGCTCAAGAAAGAGAAGATGAATCTGCTAAAACTCATCGACAAAAAGAATGAAGAGAAGATTTCATTGCAGAGTGAGGTGAATAGAAGTGATATGTTGGCCAAGTTCCTGAACCCCTGCTCCATCCCCATCCTTGAGTACTGAGGTGACCCCTAACCCCATCATCCACCCTTCTGCCTGGAAGACAAAGTCAGCCCTCCCCCCTAGACCCTCTACTACTTCTACCTTCCCCTCTGATTTGCTGAAGGGTGCAACATGACCCCAAGTCCTAGCAAGCCTTCCCAACAGGTATCTTTCTGGATCTCGGAATGGCCTTTTTTTTTTTTTGGTACTGAGAATTGCACCCAGGCCGTTTGCACTAAGCTACACTCCTCAGCCCTTTTTTATTTTGAGATAGGTTATCACTAAACAAGAGTTTCGCAGCCTAGGCTCAAACTCGTGATCTTCCTGCTTCAGCCTCCCAAGAGTGCTGAGATTAAAGCACCAAACCTGGCTCCACTTTTCTACTCCTAAGCTGAGATCACCCAACACCCTTCCCACCCTGTGGTGACTAGCTGACTACAGGGATCCAAAAAAGTCTCTCACTACCAGTCACTTTCCTAGTAGGTGTCCAAGTTGAGAAAGAACTTGGCTGAGGAATACCTGCGCTACCTCACTGAGCGAGATGCCCGCAAGATCCTCATTGCAGACCTAAATGAATTACGGTACCAGCGGGAGGACATGTCATTAGCCCAGTCCCCAGGTACCCCAAATTGAGCATCTCTCCTTTTCTGAAGCACTAGGTAGAAGTCTGGCTGTTACCACTTAGCTTGTTCATTCAGCACTCCTAATATCTTCTCACTCTGTTCCTATACATGTTGGGAGATGTCCCTGCCACTAGCTGGGGCTGTGTATTTTCTGAGCTGGACCAAAAATTGTAAAATCTTTAATACTATTGGCAGCTGAGACTGCCCTGTAGGTTGTTCTGGCCTGGTACCCCATGTCCCGGGGTTCTCTACTTTAGGCAAACCTCAAGGCTGGTAATACTGTGGAAAAGACCTAGAGAATCCCAAAGAGAGGGCAGAAGGACCTGAGGCATACCTCAAGGAATATTTACATTAGCCTTGGAGCATAAGCCTGAGAGCCAGGTTGACATGGGCTGGTGGGGTCCCTGACAGGTGTCTGGGGGGAAGACCCTGTGAAGCTAACACTGGCTCTGAAGATGACTCGGCAAGACTTGACCCGCACACAGATGGAACTCAACACCATGAAGGCCAACTTTGGAGATGTAGTACCCAGGAGAGACTTTGAAATGCAGGAAAAGACTAACAAGGATCTTCAAGAGCAGGTGCTAGCTAGCAGATGGGCAGAGCAAGGCATGGGTAGGGCAATATCATATAGATGGGTAGCTAGGACCAACCACCTTGCCCACAGTTGGACAGCCTGAGAGCCGACTATGAAGAGGTTCGCAAGGAGCATGAAATATTGCTGCAATTGCACATGACCACATTAAAGGAACGGGACCAGTTTTTTTCTGAGCTGCAGGATATCCAGCGCACCTCCACACCACGACCTGACTGGACCAAGTGCGGAGGTAATGATAGCCATCCAGGTCTTAAAGTCTAGTGGAGGGTGTGAGCTGGAATCAAACTTCCTCTCTCTATCTGCAGATATGGTGGCCGGGGGCCCAGATCGCTGGCAAGTGCTGGCTGAGGGCAAGAACAGTGACCAGCTGGTGGATGTGCTGCTGGAGGAGATTGGCGAGGGCCTGCTTCGGGAGAAAGACTTTTTTCCTGGTCTGGTAGGGGAGTTTGTGAATGGGAGGCTTAGGGCCAAAGTTAGATCTTGCTGCTGAGACCTGAGTTTCCGGGAGCATCATATGGGGCTCTACCTTCCTTGGAGGTGGGGCCACAGAGGGGCTCAGACATGAGCTGACATTTGTCTCACAGGGCTATGGAGAGGCAATCCCCCCTTTTCTTCGGTTTGATGGCCCTGTGAAAAATAAAAAACCAAGCAAGAGAGATGTGGTAAAGCTCCTCAAGGATGCCTGGAAGGAACGTCTTGCTGAGGAACAGGTTAGCTTTCATTAGTCATTTGGCCCAATGCAACTTTCAGAACCAGAGTCCTTTAGGGCAGTAATGGCGAACCTTTTCAAGCTTTCAATGATACAAACAGCCCACTGTGACACACATGTCATAGGTTTGCCACCACTGCTCTTGAAGTGCTAGGAGCTGGGAGACAGCATGGGGCAGACTGACCAAGCATCCCCTTCTCCATACCCTGCAGAGAGAGAAGTTTCCAGATTTCTTTTTCAATTTCCTGGAGCGTCGCTTTGGGCCGAGTGATGCCATAGCTTGGGCATATACCATTTTTGAAAATATCAAGCTTTTCCGCTCCAATGATGTCATGAGTCAGTTCTATGCAGTCTTGATGGGAAAGGTGAGCCTGGGATTAGCCCCAGCTTGTTGGGGAGATTGAAAGAGTTTTTGTCTCCCAGCACAACCCAGCTCTCCCCATACCACTCTAGGAAGCAGCAAGTTAGTAAATGTTTTTATCCCTATAGATGACAGAGAGTGTGTATATCAACCAGAAGGAGACAATAGCCCAACTGCTGAAGGAGATGACAAATGCTGACAGTCAGAATGAGGGGCTGTTAACCTTGGAACAGTTGAGGTGAGAGGCCAGTCCAGCCCACCCCAGACTCTACTCCAGCATCTCCTCTGGCCAGCCTATGCAGGGAAAAGGGGAGCCTAGTAGGAAGGGCCACAGCTTCAAAGTTCAAAAGTTCTGAACACCAGTAGGGATGGCAGAGGAGGGTATGGGGAGATGGGTGAGCAGCCTCTCAGCAGGACCCGTTGGCCCTCCTGTCTCCTCACAGCACCATCCTCAAGAACACTTTCCCCCTCAAGAAGGAAGAACGTATTCAGGAGCTGATGGAGGCAGTGGGCTGGCATCCAAACACCAGCAGTACAGACTTTTTTGAATACCGCTCATTATTTATAGAGGTGAGTGTGCCAGGACCTCGCCCAGCCTTTATCCTTGCCTTGATTGGACCCTAGTCCATGAAGCTTCACCCTACCTTGTGGCCCCTTCTAGAATGAGGAGGGTCGGAATGAACCCTTTGTGCAAAAGCTGTGGGAACAGTACCTGGTTGAGAAGGATGAGTATCTACAGGAACTGAAGCAGGAGCTGGGCCTGGAACTGTGAGTGACCCCGCATCCCAGGCTTATAGGTTCACTAAGCCATTGATGAATCTTATGGTCTGGACAAGTTCTACAGGGTGGCTTTTTTTTTTTTTTTTTTGGTACTGGGATGGGAATCAAACTCAGGACTTTGTGTTTGCCAGGCAGGCACTTGTGCCAATAAGCTATATCCCTGGCCCAGGGTGGCATCTCTGCATGGATCTCTTTGCATACCAATGGACACTACAAACTGCTCAAGCCTGACAGACAGGAGGGTACAAATAGAGTCTGAGGTAAAGAAAGAAGAGCTCAAACCTGTCTTTCTCTCTCCTTATGTGGCAGCTATGAGGATGTAACTCTTTCTAAGCTGCGCAGCGCCCTGATGACCATCGATCCTACACTGGACAAGCAAAATATGAACACTCACCTGAGCCAAGCCTTCCAGATCCCTGTGTCAGAACTGCCAGAGGACAATGAGAATGAGAACACTGTAACAAGGCTCCAGACTGCAATGGAACGGCTTCAGATGGCTGATGTCAAGCGTGTAGGGCCTCGAGAACCAGAGTCTGGAAACTAAGACCACCTTAGTCCCAACTGCTCTACTACTGCTAACTCAATTTTTAGATAAAAATTATTTGTCTGAACCAATACTATTTTCCAAGCTGTGCTGGGAGTTGGGTGAGGGAGAGAAGGGAGAGATTTGGGCTAGCCTTAGGACATATATCAAAAAGCAGAATATTCTGTTTGTGACAGTTTATTAACAGTAGGCGATGAGGTAGAAACCTCAAAGGATTAGGTGGGGCTAAGAGGTCCCAGGTGGGAAAAGGCAAGCGTCAAGGCCTGGCAACTACTGGGCAGGGAAGACAAAATTGCCACTGAATGCACAGGGGATGAGTAGCTGCCGGTACTCCAGGGGCAGGTGCCGCTCCACAAGCACGTGCAGTGAGACTTGGTCAGTGACCAGGCCCTGCCTGCAGTATGGGAAGAGAGAGTTATACAGAATCAGCCCCAGCACTCCCACACCAGCCTCCCTTTTTCACCTGCTCACCGTCGCATCAACAGCTCTAGGTCCTCTGGCTTTACAGTCTTGCGGCCAGCATGAGCAGCAAATACTTCCAGGTCATTGCAAAGGTGCTGCAAATACTTATCCAGGCTGCCAAGAAGTTTGGAGTAGAAGAGACTGAACAGTCCATTCATAACCTGAGCATCTCCTCTCTTCACCCAGGTGTCTAAGACTCACCACTTCTCCACCATCTCAAGAGCCTTCCTCTCCATAGGCATCTTAGCATAGAAGCTGAAGAGTTTTGTATAGTAGTTCAGTCCAGCCTTATGGGGATCTTGACGGGGTCTGGAACCAGCAGTTCGAGGCCTTGAGGGAAGTCTGGCCAACACAGGCTCTGGAGACTCTGGAGGCAAGCTGAGGGAAGGAGTAGACAGAGGATGCTGAACTGCTACTTGAAAAGGGTCCTATTCAAGGACAAGTCCTGCTAGTTCCTGTTAAGACTGGGTCCATGTGCTCCTTAGCCACCCTGGACCAGCAGTTCTAATCATCTGCTGAGGAGCAGTATGGTCAGGGGATCATACAGAGAACTGGTCTTTTCCTGGGGCCCTTTTCCTCCAGTCTAGATAGTACTCCAGGGTCTTCATGTCACTGGTACTTATTCAGGCATATGACTTTCACACTTCAGAATGAATATTTACTCCCCTCAGGAATCCATCACTTCCAGTCCCAAGTCTGCTGGCCCTTCAGGAAGCCTTCTCTGACTATGTATTGATCTAAGTTACTTTTCCAGATTCCTCTTAGCTCCCAGAAGTAGGCACCACAATGACAGATAAGCTCTTGGGGAGCAACTCACAGGCCAGCTCAGATTGCTGGGCTAGGTAATCATCATCATACTTTGGGGAGGGGATGACTACATGCATGGGTACCCAATGCTAAACTCAAGTGTCTTCCCCTTTCTCAAGATGCCTATGATTAACAGGGTCATGGGATCTTTTTTTTTTTTTTTTTGGTACCAGGGATTGAACTCACAACCTCGCGCTTGCCATGCAAGTGCTTATACTGCTGAGCTAAATCCCCGGTGGGTCATAGGATCTTACACTCCAACACCAGGCGGTGAAGCTAGCTCAAGAACCTGATCCAGTTGTTCAGCCTGAAGAAACTTAGGGACGTTGGAGACCAATTCTGAGCCTGCTGCAGAGAAATAGCAGTGTTACAATGGGGTCAGGCATGACCATGCCACCCTGCTGTGCAGATCTAGTCTCCTTGTCCTGTTTCTCAAAGGCTTCTTTTAGCTCTACTCAAACAACTGCCCCTGAAAGTCTCCCTGTTCTATACATCACCAGTTCCCAGAAACCACCCAGGCAAGCTCGAGCATGCCATGCCCTAAACATAGCTGCTACCACTATTCTACTGTTACCACTGCTGTTACCACTATTCCCACACTTGGCCTTTTACCTGGCCTGTCAGAGATGTCCTCTTCCTCTGAAGATCCTTCTGGCTCCTCAGGCTCCACTGCCCTCTGGGATCTGTTCACACTCGGCCTTTTACCTGGCCTGTCAGGGATGTCCTCTTCCTCTGAAGATCCTTCTGGTTCCTCAGGCTCCACTGCCCTATGGGATCTGTTGACACTCGGCCTTTTACCTGGCCTGTCAGGGATGTCCTCTTCCTCTGAAGATCTTTCTGGCTCCTCAGGCTTCACTGCCCTCTGGGATCTGTTCACACTAGGCCTTTTACCTGGCCTGTCAGAGATGTCCTCTTCCTCTGAAGATCCTTCTGGTTCCTCAGGCTCCACTGCCCTATGGGATCTGTTGACACTCGGCCTTTTACCTGGCCTGTCACAGATGTCCTCATCCTCTGAAGATCTTTCTGGTTCCTCAGGCTCCACTGCCCTCTGAGATCGCTCTGCTCCTGTCACCTCTGGAGGAGCAGCATGCCCAGGTGGTAGTTCCAAGAAAGGTAAAGATGGAGTAGCAAACCCAGCCTTACTCACTGAGGAGAGACCACGTCAGACAATAGACCCAAACAATAATTTAGACTCTCCTGGCCCAACACTGACTGTGCTCTTTGGTGAAGGAAGGACCCACAGGCAGAAGACTCTAGGGTATTCACACAGGCTTGAGGAGAGAAAGCCACCAAGGATAATTCTTCCCAAGCTAAGCATGGCTACAGGCCACCTGCCCCACATACTCACTGTGGTTCTGCAGCTCAGGTGAGCTGTTCTGTGTCCTGTGATGCACAGCCCTCTCAGCATCTTCAGGCCCAGGGTGAGGATGTGGCAGGGAGTGATGCACATTGGCAGAGTGGTCAACCAAGTATTGTGAGAAAGGTTGTGTATCCTCTAACACAGTGTCTGTTGGCAGAGTAGCAACAGAAATTCTGAGGCTATCATCTGGAGATTGAGGTCCAGCAGGCATTCAGTATATCCAAGACTACTTGCTGATCCCCAGAGTTGTCAGGGTCTAGTCAGTGGGCACCCTAGATCTGCCCTGCCTGAGTGGCTTTTATAGAGAGATAACCTAGACTCTAAGCCTTATCTCCCTCCTACATCTCTTCTATCCAGGTGAACTCATCTTCTGGAATCAGGTCCCTAGATCAGCTCTAACTGGCTAGCTGATCATGAAACCTACCCTTTTTCAACTTTCCAACAGCTCTAGGAACCAAAACATACTGCTTTCCTATACTTAGCCCTGTAGTGTAAGAACATGAAGTCCTGGAAGACATGAATACATTAAGCCTGAGCCCACCCCACCAAGGCCAGGGACACCTTGAGGAATGAAAGTCAAAACTCCTTTAGACCTAGGGTCAGGTTTACACAGTGTGCTTGACCCCACCGGAAGAGGTGCACTCCTGGACTTTAGCAGCACTTCATATCCACCATAGAGGGTATCTTTCTCCAAAGACTGAAAAGGGGAAATGCAACCCTACCTAGAGGAGCTGAGGCCGAGGAATTATCTCGCAGATCCTGCAAAAGGGCATTCACATCTATAGCACGGCGTGGGGGAGGTTTGCGGGCCAAGCCAGGTCTCCTCACTGACTGTGGCTGAAGAGGTGTGGCAAAGGTCAGCTTGAAAGAGCTGGTGGAAAGGAAGAAGCACAAAGAACAGTCAAATATGTAAGGGCCAGTTTCCCCCGCAAGACTGTCCCATCTGCTCTGAAACTCACATCTCTTAGAATGTGGCCATGCTGCGAGGCTAAAACCAGCTGGGAAGCTGGGCATGGTGGTGCACAACTGTAATCCCAGTTCTTGGGAGGTTGACACAGGAGGATTGCTGTGAGTTTGATGTCACCCTGGGCTACAAAGTGAGGCCAGCCTAAACTGCATAACGAGGCCCTATCTCAAAAAGACCTAAATAAATAAATAAAATAAAACCAACTGAGAGCAGTACAGCCAGATTCCATCAGTCAGCACCTCCCACTCCAACCCTCTACTCCACCCCTACCTCCCCACCTTCCCCAGAACAGACAACAGCACCTGGTAAGGGACGAGGCATCAGGATTTCCAGGAGGCTCTGTTAGTGACCCGTAAGAGGATGTAAAAAGAAGAAACCATGATTAAGTTAATCAGACCCATGAAAGTCCTCTCTCAGGCCTTAGCCTCTCCAGAGGACAGGATGGAGAAGATAGCAACAGGTGGTTTCCTAGGCCTCACCTTGGGAAAGAGGCAGCTCCTGGGGGCCCTGGTCCACTTCTTGCTGAAACATTGACAATCTCAGCCTCTGTTTCCTCCTGCCAGAGCCCAGCAGAACTGGAGCCAGGGTTGGGGGGAGCTCAAGTTCAGGAAGCCGCAATTCTAGGCTATACGGAGAGAGCTAATCTCAGGCAAGGAAGGAAATTCTTCCGTTTCCAGTCTTTCTGGGAGCCCAAGAGGCTTTCAGACCAGAACTCCCCAATATTCCAACCAAGAAGGGGAGTTCGCTATGCACCTGCCCTGACTGCTTTTCCGTCTGGAGGGCTGGACCACTTGTGGTGCTGGTGCTGGCTTCACGACCACCTGAGGCATCACGATAGAAGATTCTGGAGCTACAGAAACACCATGGAGAAGATGGAGCCAATGTGATAGGCTGCCCTCAATGAAGGATACTACCAGACAGGTGACTGATACCTACCTTTTATCAAGCTAATACCCACTCACCAGTTAGTAGGATGTTCTTCAGCAGAGTCCGGGGTGTCTGTTCCTCCAGATGCCCACTGGCTTGTCCAGGAGCCAATCTGCCAGTAGACTGGAAAAAAACACCATGTGACCAGTCTGTTGTTTTTGCCTATAGATTCTCTTATGGTGGGCTCCATGAAAGCAGCAAGGATCCTATAATGGTCAGTGGGATGGGCACTTACTCTGGCTCCATGAAAATGCTGCCTGGCAGTCACCTTTGTCTGGGTACTCCAAATCCTGGATGAAGGTGTTTCAAGCAGGGCTCTCTGGGCACTGTGTAAAGATCAGCAAAGAGTTCTGAGAATTAAGTAGGGCCTATAGGATCCAGAGACTTGTTTTCACCAGGGATCTTGGGCCTAAAGTCCCTCAGGCAGGGACAGGAACCCAGAAAACCCTGTGTCTCAAATAGTTCCTGTTCCCAGACACACATCAACAGAAGATGAAGGGTTTGGGAAGAGAGGAAATACGACTGTTTCTGCCAGAAGGGAGAGGGGGATGAGGAAGATTTCACAGAAGTGACTGTTGCAGCATCATAAAGGCAAGTAGGGGTTGGTCACACAGACTAGAGAAGCAACTGGAAAATTATCCATTCCAGGCATTAAAGTAACAATCCAAAAAAGATGTTTAAGTATTTTAATTCTTTTAAGTACTTATCAGGAGCTGATAGCAATCACATGGGTCACTCTAGCCCAGTCTCTAGTCCAGTCTCTCTCAGAGACACATAAACCTCTGCCGGCACAGCTCCCACATCATCAAAATTCTAAAACCTGTCATGAATGACTTCTGTTTCTTTTCTGTATTGAAGGCTGAACTGAGGGCCTTTGCAGGGAGCTACACTCCCCAACCTTTTTTAATTTCTAATTTTGAGACAGGTCTCAAATTCAGGCTGGGCTCGAACTTCCAGTCTTCCTGCTTCAACCTCCCCCTTGAGTATTGGGATTATAGGGATGTGTCACCATACACGGCTAACTTCGCATTCCTTTATAAGGAAAAGTTCTGCATTGTCCTACTCGGGCAAATGTCAACTTTTGCACCCTCTGCAACATGAGGTTACCACCGCCCTCTCCCTGAAACACTCCCAAATCAGGACAAATTACTGTTCCTTTGCAAAGTATCTTTCCAATCCCTGCCTCCTGACTGCTGAGAAGGTTTACTTTATAGCTCTTTTTCCATCGTCCAGCTGGAGCCACAGAAAAAGTAGAAATGAATGTAAGGAAAGGTGGGAACCACTTAGGAGGTAGGCGCAGGTGTCTGGGCACTGCAAACCGTGAGCTTGTTTGGGTGAAATAGCTGGAAAACAGAGCACCTTTCCTTTGTCTCCAGGAGTGCAGGCACAAACATTGAATCCAAGCGCCGCTGGAGAAGTGGAAGCAGTTCTCAAGGCTCTACCTCTACTTCTCCCAGACTCAGTTTCCCTCTCCAATAGATTCCGCGCTGGCTCCCACCCATATCCTACTCCCCAATCCTTCTAGCTGCTAACGCCGCGCCCTCACATACCTAATCCGAGCACTCCGGCGTCTCCGCGGGGTGCAAGAGTCTGCTGTATCTAGCACGCGGCGCAATAGCGTACGCGTAGTAGGATCGCTGTCGGGGCTGGAGCTGCTCGCCATTCTCTTATCCACTCTCCTAACTGCCAGGGCAGTAGTACGCAATCGGTTCCCGCCACCACATTTAAGATAACTCTCGCGACGGTACCGCAGAGGCTCACGGGAGTTGCAGTTCTAGCCCTACTGCCGTTTACTGCGTGTGTGGTGCTGGTTGCAAAATCTGGCTCTCCGGGCAGCTTTACCAAAACGTAAGGCTGAGCAGATGTAGCCTCTAGTCCACATCCTGATTTTCTTATCTGTAAATCTCAGATGATACCCACTGGATAAGCATTTTTTTTCCCTGGTACTGGGTATTGAACTCTGTGCTTCGTACTGAACTGCATGCCCAGCTCTTTTTGTTTTTTTGAGACAGGGTCTCACTAAGTCGCTAAACTGCCCAGGCTGGGCTCAAATTTGTGATTCTTCTGCTTCAGCTTTCCAAAGTGTTGGGATTACAGACTTTTGCCACCACGCCCAGGTCGTTTTGTTTGTTTTGACCAGGTGATCTCTGTATGTTATCCAAAATGCTTCAAATCCTGGGCTCAAGTGAGCCTCCTGCCTCAATTTCCTGAATAGTGAGTGTTACAAGTACCTGGTGTTTGATGGTGCCGTTCATTTATATATTTTGCAGTACTGAGAACTGAACCCAAGAGCTCACTGAACTATATCCCTAGGTTTTTTTTTTTTTTTTTTTTAAACAAGGTCTTGTGTCCATGTTAGTCTGGAATTGAGAACCTACTCTCAGCATCCCAAAATGCTGGCTTGTTTAAACAGAACATCGGGTTGAAAGGAGGAGGGAAGGAAGTGAGATAAATTATGTGGGGTCTTGCAGGATCTCAGAAGGAATTTGGACAGTGTTTTTTGTTTTTTTTTTTTTAACCAGGGATTGCACTTGCCAGGCAAGTGTTTATGCCATGGAGCTAAATCCCCAGCCAGTTGAACAGTGTGTTTTATTATTTTTAAAGGAGTAAAGGTTTGCCTGGGCGTGTTACATACCTGTAATCCCAGCACTGGGGAAGCTAAAGCAGGAAGATTGCTGTGAACTGCAAGTGAGTCAGAGCTACATGGTTCAAGGCCAGTTTCAACTACATAGTGAGACCCTCTCTTTCTCTCTCTCTCAAAAAAAAAAAAAGGCAAGTGTGAAGGATTATTTTGGCTCAGGACAGTGTTTTAAATGGAATAGGAAACCACTGGAGGGACTTAAACAGAAGTATGATGTAATGTGTCATTAGATTTTTCTTTAGCAGCTATGTGAAGAACAGATTGTAGAGGACACAAGATTCAAAGCAGAGACATGTAGTAAGGTTCTTGCCCTTTTCCTGAGGTGACAAGATTGAAAGCAGAGAGATAGTCGTGCATTCCAGGTGTGTGTGTGTGTGCGCGTGCGCGTGCTGACTCAGAATAAGGTGATTTTATATACTAGAGAATTTGAGCATAGTTGTCAGTGTTCTATGCATAAATGTCAATTTGACCTCTCATCATTTTTTAACCAAAGTGGACTGGGAGGGTGGGGTTGACCTGTATTGACAGCAGTATGTCAGTGAAAATATATAATAATGTTTTGCTGAATTTCATCTCTGTTGCATACATTTTTTTATTTCACACATTTTATAAAAATTTAGTATGTGAAAAAGTGTCAGTGCCTGCTTGGCAAGTACAAGTTCATGAGTTCGATTCCTGGTAATCTGCCCCCCAAAACTGTAGTTCTGACAAGTATGGTGGTACATCCCTGTAATCCCAGCATTCAAGAGGCTGAGGCAGGAGGATTACCATGAGTTTGAGGCCAGCCTGGAATACATAAGTGAGTTCAAGGCCAGCCTGCACTATATAGTTAAGACCTAGTCTCAAAAAAAAAAAAAAAAAAAAAAAAAAAAAAAATATATATATATATATATATATATATATATATATATATATATATATATATTTCTGACCAGGCATTGTAGCACATGCCTGTAATTCCAGCACTCTAAGAGGCTGAGGCAACAAAATTGCTGCGAGTTTGAGGCAGCCTGGGCTACACAGTGAGACTTTCTCTCAAAACAAAACACAACAAAAAACTCCCTCAGAGTGCATTTCTATGTTCGCATTTATACAATGCATAAAAGAGTTGCCAAGATGAACCCAGTGCTTTTGTGCTTAGTGGCATCTCTAAGCCCTTTTCTTTCTTTCTTTTTTCCTGAGACAGGTTTTACTAAGCCCCTCAATTGCCCAAGGTGGTCTGTAACATGTTATTCTCCTTCCTCAGTCTCCCAGAGTGCTGGGATTACAGGAGTCTGGCATATGCCTGGCTTGTTTCGAGCTTTAAAATATCTTCCTCCAAAGATCCTGACGCAGAAAGAAGGCACCTGTCTCATTATAACAAAAATGTTTTCTCTTAAAACCCTTCAAATAGTTCACAGTCACCTGCAGGGTAAAATTCCAAACCCTTCAACATGGCCCAGTTTGGTAACTTCCTGTGATTCTGCTATCCTAGTCACTCTCTTCCTGGCCCTGGAAGGCTGGGCCCAGCCTCTGAGCCTTACAGACTGGTTCCTGGGGAACAGGCAAGATCTGGCCCCAACTCTCACCCAAGATTTTCATCCTTTTATCTTCTTGGGCACCGGCCCCTGGAATAGACATTCCTTCATGTGCATTCCCAACTATTATCCAAAACACAAATCTTTAGCCCTCCAGGTGGTCAGGCTCCGGGAAGGAGATGCTGGGTGAGCCAGGCTCCACGAAATTCCCTGCCCTGTGTCCGACAGAGAGTAGGTGCCTATTGATGAGTCAAACGTAGCTGCTAAGTTGGAAACTTCCCAATGACAGAGAAAGTGGTTCCTGAGCTCCCTGGGGCAGCGAGGCCTAGGTTTCTTCCTCCTCGCCCCGCAGGAATGCCTTCTTTGCAAAGCGCTCAGAGTTGGAGGATTGACCAATTCTGGCAGGCAGTAGAACCGCGCCGGAATCCTGATCCACAGTGACCCCATCTCTCCCTTAGACGGCGCTCTGGGCGGCAGTCGCTCTATTCGCGCTAAGCCTGATGGGGCTTGTAGTCTTCTTGGGCACAGACCGCTAGCGCTTGCGCATTGGTGAGGTGTGCGTTCCCTCCCACCGCTTCTATCAGGATTCCGGGTCCTTGTGAGGTACACTCCCTGCGACAGGGTTCCAACCAAATACGCTTCGTCTACCGAGGACTAATCAGGTCAGAAAAAGAATCTGCTCTCCTAGGACTCTAGCGGAGACCTGGAAAGCTGACGGAGTAAACACTTCTCCGCCCCGGAAGTGAGCTGCTTCAAACGCGGTGCATTGTGGGGGGCGTAGTCCTCCTTCCCAGGCGGTCCTTCGCTGCGTCCCCCGGGCCGACTCCGGATCTCAGGCGGAGTGCTGGGCCGGCAGCGCAGCGCGTTTGGGTGCGAAGCGTATTCTGGCAAAGGCGCGCTTTCGGGCCGGCTGCGTCAGGCTGCAATAGTGGAAGATTGCTTAAGGGCCTCTCAGGGCGCCGCCCGTCGAGGGGCTGGCGGCAGCGGACAGACCGGGCCGTCGAAGCGCGAAGGAGGCCGGTGGGCCGCGCAAAGCCGCGCGGCGCAGCCATGCCTGGCTTTACGTGCTGCGTACCGGGCTGCTACAATAACTCCCACCGGGACAAGGCGCTGCATTTCTACACGTTTCCCAAGGACGCTGAGCTGCGGCGCCTTTGGCTCAAGAACGTATCCCGTGCTGGCGTCAGTGGGTGCTTCTCCACTTTCCAGCCCACCACGGGCCACCGTCTCTGCAGCGTTCACTTCCAGGGCGGCCGCAAGACCTACACGGTGCGTGTTCCCACCATCTTCCCACTGCGTGGCGTCAATGAGCGCAAAGTAGCGCGCAGACCCGCGGGGGCCTCGGCCGCCCGACGCAGGCAGCAGCAGCAACAGCAGCAGCAGCAGCAGCAACAGCAGCAGCAGCAACAGCAGCAGCAGCAGCCGTCGCCTTCCGTCTCCACTGCCCAGACCTCCCAGCTGCAGCCAAACCTAGTGTCTGCCTCTGCAGCCGTGCTTCTCACCCTTCAGGCCGCTGTAGACGGCAGTCAGACTCCTGGATCCGGCCCGCCAGCACCCACCACTCCCACCGGAGAAGATGTGAAGCCTATCGACCTTACTGTGCAAGTGGAGTTCGCAGCCGCAGAGGGCGCAGCCGCCGCAGCCGCCGCGTCGGAGCTAGAAGCCGCCACAGCGGGGCTGGAGGCCGCGGAGTGCCCGATGGGCCCCCAGTTGGTGGTGGTAGGTGAAGAGGGCTTCCCCGATACTGGTTCCGACCACTCATACTCGTTGTCGTCAGGTACCACGGAGGAGGAGCTCCTGCGTAAGCTGAATGAGCAGCGGGACATCCTGGCACTGATGGAAGTGAAGATGAAAGAGATGAAAGGTAGCATCCGCCACCTGCGCCTCACCGAGGCCAAGCTTCGAGAAGAACTTCGTGAGAAGGATCGTCTACTTGCCATGGCTGTTATCCGTAAGAAGCATGGGATGTGAATGGATCTCCCTGTGGCCTGTAGAACTCCTGGACCCCCTCCAGCCCAAGGAATCCTCAGGCTAATGTTGACTTTTCTATACTCTGGTCGACAGTACTGAGATTTAAGGCTACTGGAGTCTTGCTGGGGATCTGGCAGTCTAACTTGTTTCCTCTTGAACAGGAGTTTGGGGCCTCAGATTGGCATTGGTGACACCAGCAATTATGACTGTCTACCCTCCCTCCCCAGTTGCAGATTCTGGTTAAGCAGAGACTTCAGAACCACTGAACTTGAAACACCTCAGGAGGGATTCAGGTGGGATACCCGGGGACTGAGTTTGTGGAAAGCCACACCTTAAGGTTGGCCAGCAATCAGAGACAATTTGGCTGTGTGTAGTGATGAGAGATTCAAGTACCATCAGTTCCCCTCCTTTTCATGCTTCCCATTTCCAAGTGCAGTCTGTGATTCTGATGGGGACTAGTTGATCTGTGCCTCTGCCTCTTAGAAACTTTCTACCTAGGAGGCCATTTATGAGGGAATTTGGGTGACCTGCTGATGGAGATCCAGCTTGCCAGGGTCTTAGGTTTATCCTGTTATGTTTGCTACTGGTTACAAAGTCTATTTTCTGTACCATTAGACTAAAGTTTTCACTGTGTTTGGCAAAACAAATTAAACAAAAAGTAAGGTTTTTATTTGGGTTTTGGCATTTTATTTTTGTAAAACTTAGCTAAATACTGAAATATGAAAAAAATAAGCCTTAGCCTGTAAGACCAGGCCAACCCTGTGAGTAGCAATGCTTCATTAACCAGGATTCTCCATAAACCAGCCCTTAGCACATAGACATTGGCCTTACAAGGTCTGCATAGAATTTTGGCCCATTTCATCCCAAAGATTAGAAACTGCACCAAATGGTCCTGGTTTGTTCACAAGTTTTTACACTATTTTTCCCCCCAGTGCTAAACGTTGAACCTAGGGACTTTGTACTGAGCTACATCTTCGTCCTTTAGTTTTTGGGGAGTGGGGAGATTGAGATCGGGTCTGGCTACGTATTTCAGACTGGCCTTGAACTCATTATGTACCACAAACTGGCCTCAAACCTCAGCTGGGATTAAAGGTGTGTACCACCATGTCCAGCTTCTCCCTGTTTTGCTTCGTTTTTGAGACAGGGTTTTGGGTATGCAGCCCATGCTGCCTTTAAGTCCTGCCTCAGCCTCTCAAGTACTGGTATTACAGGTGTGTGCCACCACACCTGCCTCTCAAGAAGATGCAAGTGAGAACTAAACTGAATTTAGTTCTTCCTTCCTCTCAGGGTTTTAAATTTCTTCTTAAATTCTCAGCTGGAGTTGAAGTTTGTTCTCGATTTCATCTCTTAAATGTAGCACACTGATACATGTACTTAATAAACAAGTGAATACCACAGCTGGAATCAGCCATGGCTCTTTGAGCTACAAAGGCTCTTACATAGTTATTTTGGGTATGGTATATACCTTAAGTGTGAAAAGGCTGGATCCACAGAAGGCATTAAGGAGTTGGGATCTGTAACTCCTTGATTCCTAGGTTTGCTGTTTTTAGGTTGTATATTGGAGGGGTAGGATGACTTTTTTGTTTGTTTGTTTGTTTTTGTTTCATTGAGACAGGGTCTTACTATGCAGTTCAGATTGGCCTCAAGCTTACTTCTTTAGACCAGGCTGGTCTTGAACTCACAAAGATCTTCCTGCCTCAGCCTCCAGAGTGCTGTGATTATAGGTGTGTGCCACCATGGCCAGCAGAGGGTAAAATTTTATCTGGTCACACTCCACGATAATGCAAAGTCATTTTGGGAAGAGATAAACGTCTTTAAAGCTATATCCATTTGCTATGTATTTTGGGACAGACTCTTGGGCTTTATGAAATACAACTGCTTCCTTCTGGAACTTGCCTTGTGGTGGGTGTCAAGCTAGAGTGGCCCAAAAATACCAGTCTCTTCTTCCTTTCTGGTTCTTTGGTGCTGAGTTGAGAAACAAGTCTGGTGGGAAAGAGAGAGTACAGCATTTGTCATACATAGGTCACAGATCGAGAAAGAAATTGGACCTCTGCCTTCCAAGGGTTAACTTTCTGGCTGGAAATTAGATGGTAAAAGCCAGTTGGGCCCTTACTGGGTAAGTCTCAACATTTCCGTACTCTTTTCTTGAACAAAGATTTTACCCGGGCCTTCTTCATGCCTTCTTATTTATTTTGGGCCATATGAGCATGTGTTTTGAAACTGGGTCTTGTTATACAAGTAAGACTGGCCTTGAACTCACTTTGTAGCCCAGGTTAGCCTCAACTCTTGCGAGTCCTCCTGCCTCAGCCTCCTGAGTGCTGGAATTACAGGCATGCACCAGTTTATGCTTTTTAATGTATTCCTGAACTCTTACTCATCGAAGGGATAAAGAGACATCTGTTTGCCCTTTGCTCTCTTGAACTCTCAGCAACTGTGGATCCTCCTTGGTGCTGGAATTATATGCACACACCCTATGTGGTGTTTTGGTTGGACGGAGGGCTGTTCACAGAGCAAAGGAGGCCCCAGATACAGATGCATGACTAACCGGGGAAAGCAGAGCTCTAAATAGCTGAGTGTTAAGGGGCATCTCCCTAGTCAAGCAGATCTGGATAGATCTGGGATTTAATCAAGAAAGCTTAGTCAAGGCTGGGGATTTAGCTCAGTGGCATAAGTGCCTGCCTTGTAAGTGTGCAGTCGTGAGTTCGATCCCCAGTACCGTTTAAAAAAAAGAGAGAAAGCTTAGTCTGGTCTTACACAGTTCTTCCCAGAAGGTGGATGGGAATGGTTAAAGGTGCAAAATTCTGCAAGAGCTGGAGTAATGGGGAATCTCCCTAGGACAGAAGACTTAAGAGTAGCCTGAGAAGCCCCGGAGCCATTTTCCTTTCCTGTGGTCTCCTATGTTGGCTGTGGAGCTATTTTTCCCAGCACAGACTCAACCTAGACATAGACCCTTACTTCAAATGTTTGTTGCCAAGAAAACAATGAAAAGGGCTTTGAAAGTAAAGGGCAAAAGGTGGGAAGATGATTATTTACAATCTGCTCATTTAAAATTGCTGGGAAACTTTGAGCCAGTTATTTCTTTTTTAATAACTTTTAGTTGCTGGTGTATGTGCGGAGAGGATTTATGATACTGTTTTGAAGAGCCTTCTCTGTACAAATCTGAGAGTAATCTGTACAGCCAAGCTCCACGAGGAGCATTTGAGTCTCTGGCCCCCCAAAAAAGGCCTAGTTGCTGGAAATCAGTTCTGGGCCCCACTAGCCCCGAATATTAGGACAGAAGTTGTGGGTTCCACCGCGGCTAAAAGTGATAATGCCTCAGAACCAAAGAAGCTGTGAGAGCCCAAGAATGGACGGGGGCTCAAAAAGGAAAAAGCCAAGGGGCCCGGGGAGGGGCAGCTGGGCCAGCTCAGTGATGGACTGGGCTCTCACAGAGGCGGGGCCAGCCACCATCGGTCGCGCAGTTTGGGCGGGGCCACGCCAGCTGGGACGCAGCGACAAGAGAGCCCTGACCCCTGACTGGCGCCAACCTCCGTGTTCCAGAGGCTTCCGCTAGACCACAATTCTCAGGGGCTCGCCCCGGCAGCCACCCTCCCTCGTATAGTCTCTCCTCGCGCGTAGCAGGCCTTGTCTAGGCCTCCGCGCTTAGTATACTGGGAATTGTAGTTTTCTCTTAGCGCGCTAATACCAGGAAGAAGAGCTGCAGGACTCCGCTTCCCAGAGTGCTACGGGGCGGGAGAGGGAAGGCAGAGGGGAAGGGACAGTGGGTCGCAGACCGCGCTGGGTTGCCGCCGCCGCTGCCGCCATCGTGCCAGCCCCACGGGTGAGTGTTGGGATTATCACTCTGGGGCGGGGGCTGGGCCGCAGAAGCCGCGTTCTGGGCTGCCCCGAGCTTCTGCTGCAAGTCCTCAAGAGGCCCCTCCCCCCTCCCCCCAGCGGCCAGAAGCCGCGCAGGGCCCAGGCCATGTGTCGCGCGCGGCTCCGCCTCCCGTCGGTCCTGTGAGGCGGCGGCCGTGGGGAATGCTGAGAGCCAGACAGGCGCCTATCTGGACCTTATAGTACCAGGGTTGATGTTCCGACCTGCGCTGTGACCAGACTTTTTTTTCTGGTCTTGACTGTCGGATGGGGCTTTTAGAGCCCCGCCCCGTCTGGCTTGGGTGCTTTAATCTCGCCACCTCTGCGGGCAGGCTGTAGCAGGCAAACCCTAGCCCCACGGCCCGCCACCCGTCTGCGAAGATCCAGGAATCCACCTGGCTCGCCCCAGATCCAACATGGGTAAGGGTGCCCACCTGCTGTAGCTGGACTTGGGACCCTTGCTCGGTCCCCGACCACAGCCCGACAGGGTTGTAGGCTTGACTGCCTGCTGGGAGTGTACGAAACGGGCTTCCTCGGTGGAGTCCATTCTAGGTTTCCCTGCATGAAGGAGAGGGACAGGGAGTCTGGGCTGAGAGAGCATTCCAGTGAGACTTGTCAGGTTTGGAAGATCTGGATCTTATGTGGTGAGGCGATTCCGGGCTAGTAGCCCTAGCCTATGCCCGTTTTATGAGTGACCAAGCCTTAGCTATGGGTGGGTTCATTTGGTGTTAGTGGAGAAAGCAAGCCCCAAAGGTGAGGTTGCGCTTGTGAGTTTCATAGGCTTTGTTAGACTTCTTACGTACAGTCTAGTCCTAATTTCTGAATTTCCCACAGTCAGCCTAGAATTGCTCCACAGGTGCAGATGAGTCCTTCAGAATGGTATGATAAGGTTAGATTTGACATGAAGACAAGTAGACTCCAGACTTGAGATCCTTGAGGCCAGTCCAGACAAGAAGTCGGGGAAGGGGCATATTTGGGCTGTCTGGCTTAGATTAACACTCTGGACCTTGGTGAGAGGACAAGAGGGGGGAGCTGCAGAAATCCAGGATTCCCCTTTCTTATGGCTTCCCAACAGTTAGCTTTTGAACAGACAGGAATCTGGTTTGGCCTTGAGAAATTGCCCTCAATAGTGCCACCAGAGACCCCACTGAATTTTAGAAGAGGGTTCAGAGTTACTAGTCCAGTTACTGTCCAGAGTTACTATCAGGCAGGCTTTGAAAAGTCACTTCTTTTTGACGGTTGATAAAGTAAGAAACCAATGCATAGAAAATCCTGGACTTGTAAGGCTTTAGTTTGTCTGATCCACTGTGGCTTCTGAGCTACTATATTTCTTACAGGGACTAAAGAAGTAGTCTCAGCAGCAAGCATAATGCTACATCTCTTAGGAGAGATGAGTTGGAGCAAACCGTGGGGTTTTTTTCTCTGTCAGATGTTTTTTTCAGATTTTTTTTAGCCATTGTGTGGTTTTTTTTTTTTTTTTTTTTTGTACCAGGGATCAAACTCACAACCTCACGCTTGTCAGGCAGGTGCTTACGCCACTGAGCTAACCCTCTAGCCCTTAGTCAATTGTGTTTTGACTTGAAGTTTACAGACAGTTACATTGCTGTGTCTAGTCTTTCTGTCTAGTCAAGAACAGATAAAAGATGCCGCTCAGATCTCAATCAAGGACTGTGTTCCCTAGACTCAATACTCAATACATCTTGGAACATGAACACATAGAAGTCAGTGGGCTCAGGAAAGACCCAGGTTGGGCACTGAAGATGTAGTCTACCCAGAGAACACATGCAGAGTCAGTGAATTGGAGTCTCCTAGAACGAGAAACAGTTATTTCAAAATGTTCTCTAGATGGTTTCATGATTTTCATGTGACCCAGGCTAGGCTAGGGATTAGTTTCCATATTACAAGGTGCTGGGTGGCCTGACTACAGGACTTTTTTCTTGTTTTAGTTTTTTTATTGAGACAGTTACTGTGTAGTTCAGGCTGGCCTCAAATTCACTATGTAAAGCAGGCTGACCTCAAACTTATGGTGATCCTTCATCTTAGCCTCCCAAATGGTGGGAGTACAAGTGTGTGCCACCACACCTGGCTGACCACAGGACATGCATTGTTGTTGTTACCTTGCTAAGAATCAAACCAAAGGCTTCCTGCACACTAGGCAAGCATTTTACCACTGAATTGCACCCCAGCTCCTTCAGGGTCAAAAGAACATTGTTCCTTCTGTAAGGTTACAGAGGAGAAGGAAGAATTAATGTCCTGCTCTTTTATTCCAACCCCAAAATTTTCTGTAAGTTTTTTGTCTGAAGATAGCCATTGCTAAGCATTCTAACCTTGAGAGATCCTCGACCTATCTGGAATCTTTCAGGCCATCTAGGTTCTCTTCATATAAGACAACTCCATGGTTCAAACCTCCAGGATCTCTCTGCCCTTTGTTCATGTAGGACTAATTTGAGAAATGGGACCTGACATAGGACAGTCAGGATATGGCTGTGCAAGAAGGGGCAAGTGTGAAGATGCCTTGCTTTTCATTCAACTTAAAATTTAGTGCCTTAAGCCAGGCATTGTGGCACACATCTGTAATCCAAGTTACTCAAGATTGGAAGATCAAGGAACTTCTTGTACATATAGTGAGATCTCATTTCAGGTCTGTTAGTGCTGTTGGACTCCACTTCTTTTTTTGTCTTTTTGAGACAGGGTCTCACTGCAATTCAGGCTGGCCTTGAGTTCTCTTTGTTGCCCAGGCTGGTATTGAACTCTTAACAATCCTCCTGCCTCAGCTTACCTAGTGCTGGGATTACAGGCATGTGCTACTTGCCCGGCTAGACTCTACTTTTTTCTGAGCTATGTCTTCTATTACTGTTTGTGCAGTTAGGGGTTTGCAATTGGATGAGTGGATTAAGAGAGACACAAAATTCTTTTTTTGTTGTTTTATTTTGTTTTTTCTTTTATTGAGTCAGGATTTCACTTTGAAGTTCAGGCTGCTTGAACTTACTTTGTACCCCAAACTGGCCTCAACCTTGTGTCGATCCTCCTGCTTTAGCCTTGAGTGCTGGTATTACAGGCATGTGCCACCACATGGCTCTTAAATTTTAAAACTAGAAGGTACCTCATATCAAAAGTTTCAGGCTTCTGTTACTAAGGAATTAGTATCTTGCTTGGAATTATTTTTTCACTGTCTCACCAGTGAGTACTCTGTTTTATTGTGGTTTTTTTCTCTGAATAATCAGTTTTTTTGTTGTTTTGTTTTTTTGTTTTTAGCAGCCATTCTTTGGCTCTGTGTCTGGCTGTGGGCTGAGGCTATAGGAAGAAAAATGAATCCTACCCGGCCCTGGTGTTAGAGGTTGCAGAGTAATGTTGGTTCTTCATGCTGAGGGCTTAGTTGAAGGGACTCCTATTCCTCTGAGGAAGAGATTTAAATGATAAGGGCACTGAAGAGCAAAGATGTAGTGGGCCTGTTTCCTCTCTAGTACCTGGCAGAAACTGCAGAGGGAGGTATGTCCTGGACTGTGAATCCAGTAAGGTCTGAGGTCCCTTGAGTGAGGTGGTCATCACTCTCAATTCCTGTGGCTAAACTGGACATGGTGACACACACCTTTAATCCAGTTACCTCTTGAGAGACTGAGGAAGGAGAATCTTAAATTTGAGGCCTATCTGGGCAACTTTTCAAGACTGTCTCAAAATAAAAAGGACAAAAGGACTGGAAATATAACTCAGTGGTATAGCACTTGCCTAAAACATGCTTGAACCACTGGAAGAGATTCAAATTGCTATGATCATTGAGTGGAGCTTCTGGCTCCTACATCCTGCTGCTCCTCCCTTTCCTAGGAGTCAGCTGAGTG
Organism: Dolichotis patagonum; assembly: GCA_004027295.1. NCBI lineage: Eukaryota > Metazoa > Chordata > Mammalia > Rodentia > Caviidae > Dolichotis > Dolichotis patagonum. The sequence goes on from PVJX010004635.1 coordinate 87,291, forward strand.
TTCTCACAGCGTCTGGGAATCTCATCATTGTCTGTGGCCTTCAGCCTCCTACCTAGATCCTGGGTGTGTGGTTCCTGCCCCTTTTACTGATCCCTTGGGGAGGGAATCCAAAAAGCTTTTCATAAGGAATGGGGTTGTAGCTCAACAATAGAGTGCTTCCCTAGCATGCATTGGGCCCTGGGTTCAAGCCCAGGTACTACAAAATAATGTAATGTAATATAAGAAAAATTAAGCTGTGTGTGGTGGCATGTACGCCTATTGTCCCTGCACTTGGTAAGAGGATTGCCAGTTTGAGCCCAGCCTGGTCAGTTTTACAAAACCCTGTCAAATAGAAAAGATCTAAAAATAGTCTGGGATTTAGAGCAGACACCCTGGATTTGATTGCCAGTACCACATGCCTGTGAGCACTCAAAAGACAGGATTTCTTTGGTTGATTTGGTTGATTTGAACATTGTACTGGACTTTTTGTTTTGTTGTGTGGACTTTTCTTATGTTAATTTTTTGAGGTGGGGCACTTGATAATACTTGTATTTAGAGTTCAGTTTGTATTGTCTACCCCTTTCCCAGCTTTGGAATTCTGGGATTCTTGTTTCCACCCTATGTGACTGGAATTATTGAATCCTTCCTGGGGGAGTAAGTTCCAGGCCATATAAATTATTACCCTGACCATCAGGCCTGCGTTGCATCATTTCCCTTCTTACTCTGTTAGCTAGAGTGTGTCCTGGGCAGAAAGCTTTGCCCAGATTGGGATGTGACTAGGGAAGTATCTTTAGTAGCAGACAAAGCCAATTTAAAGACCAGTGATAGCCTTACTTATGGGGTAGGTATGGATGAGAACTTCCTTTCACTGTCCTGGGTGTTTCTCTTGTTGTTAGTGGTACCTGCCTATGTGCCAACTCTGTAAGATCCCAGGCTACTGTAGAGATGGAGAATGGAGAATCTCATTCTTTAGAGGATGTATCTTGGATACCTGGGAGTTGAGGGTTGTTAGACTCAGTATTCTCGGTAACCTAAGAGGAAAGGGACTGAAATTCTCAGGGTGGGGGAGTGTTTCACAACCTGTTGTTCAAACCAGCCTCAAGCTTGTGATCCTCCTGCCTCAGCCTACCAAGTAGCAGAGATTACAGACTTGAACCATGAATAGTTCTTTCATAAATTTGCATATACTCCCATTAGAGCTACTGGATCTCACCCAGAGTAGAGACCGGAACGCCTGGTATCCTCTGGAAGATTTCTTTGGAGCCATTCATCTTGCTGATAGTGTCAGGCCTAGGAGAATGTGAGTGCTCAGTTCTCAAGGTAAACCTGCTGAGCATCTGCTTAGATGATTTTACATGTTAAGGAACCAAAGATCAGGCCAAAGCAGCAAGCTTTTAGAGGGGAAAAAAAGGTCTGATCTTCGGTTCCTTTCTAATGCTGGCTGTACCAGAGGGCTTGTGCATTCTTGAATTCCCTTTTTTAATTTTTTTGTTGATCCCATGAAAGGGCTTGCTGCTTTTAGAGGGGAAAAAAAAGGCCTGATCTTTGGTTCCTTAACACCTAATTTTGCCAGGTACTGGGATTGGCTCTCAGCTGTGTTCTAGTCCTTTTGTCGTTGTTAATAGTGGTTTTCTGTTGTTTGTTTCTTCTCTAGTACTAGGGATTAAACCTAGTGCCTTTGCAGTGAACTACATCTCTTTGCCCCTTTTTTATTTTTTGAGAGTGTGTCTCCCTAGAATTGTCTTGCAGTTCTCCTGCCTCACCTTCCTAGAGTGCTGGAATTTCAGACATGTGCTGCCACACCCAACTCAGTCCTGGTCACCTTCCTGGACTTTCTAATGCTGGCTGTACCAGAGGGCTTGTGCATTCTTGAATTCCCTTTTTTAAAATTTTTTTGTTGATACCATGAAAGGGCTAAAACTCATGGGTGTGCACTTACACAAGCCTCTCCTACTGAACTGTATTCTCAGCCATTGAATTCTATGTTAACTACTTGAAGCCTTAACTTCCTCATTTACTAAATGAAGGTAATCATGTGGGTTTTTTTTCTTTTTTTGGTACTGGGAATTGAACTCAGGACCTCATGCTTGACAGGCAGGTGCTGCGCTGCTGAGCTATATCCCAAGGCCCCATGCCAGTTTTACCGGGCCTGGTTCAAGGCTCATGTGAGAGGACATGTGGAAATACTTGAGTCACAGGAGGCATTCCCTCACTTCCTATGAACTGTTAGCAAGTCCTTGTCTTAGAATAATAAATTTAAAAAGGACTGGGAATGTATCCTTCGTTCCTCTGCTCTCCTTAGATTTGGGATATAACAGTATTGGCTAGCTTGATGTGTCAGACCATGGGAATGGCTGACCACTTAGGGGTCTCAGGCCCACTATGAAAGCAGAATCCTTGTGTACCTGACCAGCAAGTTCATGGCTTGAGGCTCAGTTCACAAATGGAAGCTGTTAAGGATAACTGGGACCCCAGAGATTTTGTGAGCCACCTAGGAAAGGGAGGGAGCAAGTGCTAAGTGGAGAGAGCAGAATGCAGGTCTCAGGATTTAACTTCCAGGTTAGTCGGCACACTAACCTAGTGACTCTGGAGGTGTTCCAGGAAGGATAGGCAGAAAAGGCCTTAGATATCAGCCCCAATGAAGGATTCTATCCTAACTAGCCATCTGATGTTTCCAAAATTAAAGCGGAGGAGTGGTGGACTAGGTACTTGCCATTCCTGGATCTGAGTATGGCCTCCCTGCAAGGAGGATAAGGTACCCTATAAGGAGGTTGAGGTACCTCTTCCTAGTGCTGACTAGTGTTAGTCTGGGAACTGACAATAACTCCTTGTAGTTGGATCCTGCTTTAGATGCTCACTGCATTTCCCCTGAACATGCTCACAGTTACTGATGATACAGAGGTCAGAGTTCATACTGAAAGGAAGGTGGTATAGCCTAAAGGCCAGGTCTTCCAGGTTGTGTCTGTTTGTGGTTTCAGGCCAGGCCTCTCTCCATATACCATAGGCAGACAAGTAGGTGAGTGACAAAGAATTGTTTTCTGATAACTTGGATAGAAAGTCAGTGGAAAGGAAGTGGGTCACTGGGCTGCTTAAACTGAGCAGGGTTTGCCCAGATCTGACTCCTCCAGAAAAGAAGGGCTGACCTTTTGGCCAGGCCTCCCACATGTTCATGCACTTAACAAAAAGTTCTCAAGTTATCAAGGGCTAAGCACCATGGAAACAGGGATGACTAAGGGATGCCCTAGTCAGGGAGAATGACCATAAACAAATAGGTGAGTGTGACAGTCTCATATGGTGATGAGTGATGAGGAAATGATACAGGAGGTAAATAACTGGACAACTACCTTAGGCAGTTGTCATGAAAGATGTCGATGAGAGGTGACATATATGACAAGGAAGCCTGGGAGGAAGAGTTGAGCCAGGTAGAAGAAGCAATAGTTATAAACACTCAGGTGAGAATAGGCTCATCAGGTTCCAGAAACAGGAAAACGCCCAGTGTGGGTACTGCAGGAGGGCCAAATTGCTCAGGACTAAGGTAAGATGTGTGATTGAGACTTTGTTCCCAGTACTATAGGAAATCACTGGAGGATCATGAAACAGCATACAGAATACCTCTATCCTTGGACCATGAAATCAGAGAAGCAGTTTTTTCCTGAAGGACAGGCACCTAGCAATATCCTCCTGTCTTAAGTTACTCTCTGCCCGTCTGTATAGCATTTCTAATGTTCTGGCACTGGGCTGTGGTTGGCTGTCAGTCCCACCATTAGAGGAGTCCTCCCTTGACTCTGCTTCTGGGCTATCTTTGATACTTTGCAGACAGTAAGTATAAGAGAAATAGTCATCACTGGTGCCGAGATTCAAGGGCCCTACTGTGGGCCTGCCATGTCTAACATTCCCTATGGGTCCTCAAGCTTGTTTGCTTTTTTTTTTTTTTTTTTTTTTTTTTTTTTTTTTTTTTTTTTTTTTTTTTTTTTTTTTTTTTTGGTACTAGGGATTGAACTCACGTTCTTGCACTTGCAAAGCAGGCGCTTATGCCTGCTGAGCTAAATCCCCAGCCCCATGGGTCCTCAAGCTTGTGATCACCTTCTCTGTGTGCTAGTCTGGAAACAATGGTATCATAACTTTGCCCCTATGCTTGCCTCAAGTATAGCTAGATCAGCATTCATCTCTCCTTTGTTGAGGTGGTAGAACAGGGTGGTTACTTTGAAGGCCTGTGAAGACTGACCTCATTGTCCTTCAGTAACACTTATTTGGACGTGCGGGTTTGATTATGGAAATTTATTTTCTTCAGTGCTGTGTATCAAACCTAGGACTAACCAGGCACTCTACTATTGAACTCTACCTCTAACCCTTGAAGTAGAAATCTTTTGTTTGGCAATAGAAGCTCCAGTTAAATCCAACCATGCTCCGCTATGAGAGAGCCAAGCTCAGGGGTTGGAGTTTTTTTTTTTTTTTTTTTTTTTTTTAATTGGTACCGGGAATCGAACTTACGACCTTGAGCTTGCAAAGCAGGCACTTATGCTGCTGAGCTAAATCCCCAGCCCCAGGGGTTGGAGTTTTATAGGACTTTAGTCCAGTGTGCCCAGGGACGACTCTGATCCACACCTAAGTTGTAGCTAGGAGTCCTGGCTCTGGTGTCCATTAAATGTGGTTATCCACTTCCACCACCTGTCAGCTGCAAACTTTGAATGAGTTGGTGAACCTTCCTGAGTCTCATTTTGCTTGTCTCTGAATGCACATTGACTGATAGATGAAGTTAAGAATGAATGTACATAAAGCTCTTGTGTGTGTGTGTGTGTGTGTGTGTGTGTGTGTGTCTTTTTGAGGCAGAGTTTCACTATGCAGTTCAGGCTGACCTTGAGCATACTTTGTATCCCAAGCTGGTCTAGAATTTGTAAAAATCCTCCTGCCTCAGCCTCCCAAGTGCTGGGATTACAGGTAGGTACCGCCATACCTGACTTCTTTGAACATTTTTACACCTAATATGCGTCAGTCAAAATGAATTTTTAGCTTGAGACTGCTATTTTGTGTTTTGTCCTTGAAAAAGTCTGAAATTTGCCAAGTATGGTGGTGCATGCCTGTAATCCCAGCACTTGAGAGGCAGAGGTAGGAGGATCACCATGAGTTTGAGGGCATCGTGGGCTCCATAGTGAGTTCAAGGCCATCCTGGACTGCAGAGTGAGATCCTGTCTCAGAAAGAAAAGAAAAGAAAAGAAAAGAAAAGAAAAGAAAAGAAAAGAAAAGCATGAATATAAATAAAGGTGATTTTTCTGTTGCTTAATGGAACCTCTTAAATTAGGACTTTAGTCTTTTTTTTTTCTTTCTGAGAAGAGCTGTAGGAGAAGCCATCAGGGTGGAAGCCAGTCTCCAATCTTTTTTTCTTTTTTTTTGAGACACTGTTTTGCTATGCAGTTCAGGCTGACCTTTAACTCACAGTGATCTTTCTGCCTCAGCCTCCTGAATGCTGGGATTACCTTGGCCTGAATGCCAACAACATTTTGTTTCTTTCTGGATTGTTATTCCACAATAAATGTGTTGAGAACAAGCTCAGGACTTCCAAGCTATTCTTCTTAGCCTGG
>PVJX010004636.1:0-92788 GCA_004027295.1 Dolichotis patagonum
AGAGAATAAGGAGAGTTCTTGGAGATTACCTGGATCTTATAAATACATAGCATAATTTGAAAAACAGAAGAGTTACAAACAGCTAGCCCAAGGTTAGGAGTGAGAAGTTTGGCCTGATCAGAGACCTGAGAACAGCAAAAGGGCAGTAGTTGATACATACCTGACCCTAAGAAAAGCTTTGTAAACCAGGCAAATATTATGGATGTCTCACTGTCCAGGAAATAAAGAACCCAATTTCAGTAACAATAAGTGAACTGTAATGAAAAGCCAAGGAGATATGATATGGAGTGTTTGGGCTGGGAGTCCAAACTAACTGGATGGTCAGGGAAAATCTCTCTGAGGAGGTGACATGTAGGCGGATATTTGATCTGAAAGCCGACCAAGTAACTTCCAAGAGAGGACAAGTACCAGAAGACAAAAATAAGCATGGAATGGTCCAGAATAGCTGGCATGTTGTGAGCAAGGAGGAAGGTGATAGATGGAAGCAAAAACAGAGGTCTCAGTCTGTGTCTTAGTTTTCCAGGTTGCCAGAGCCCAGCTGTGGGAAGTACCATTTCCAGGCGAGTCCTGTGAATCTGCACACACTCCTCGTGAAGATTTTTCCTCGCCCGTCTCCACGCCTACTACTCCACCTTCCTCGGCACCTTCACTGAAACAGGGCTCTGGCCAGGCATCCTCTCACCTGGTCACCGCTTCAGGCACTTCCCCTGCCTTTAAAAAAAGAAACTGTAGCTCAATTTCTTAAAATCTTTTTTCCTGTGACCTATTCTCCACCTTCTCACTTCTGTCTATTACACTCCAGAGCCTACTTCTAGCTTCCTGGAGCAATTTCCCCTTTCTTTGTGCACTCCCACCCAGGTCACCCTCAGTGAGCCTAGTATTCAGGACTGTTCATTCTCCCTTCTTGACCTCTGTTTTTATACCAACTCAGCCTCCCAACACACAGACTTTAATTTCTCATCCCTCCACATGGTTAATTTGTAAACATCTTCCATCATAAAAACTTTAAATCAGGAAATGCTTTATTTTTATCATATTGAAAAATATGCATCATCATCAAGTAAGCAAACCAAAACACCCAACAACACAATTAACAGAATAGCATGTACCAGAGCAGACTATAGTTTTAGGTACTTTGAATTAAGCACCTATGACAAATCAAGAGGGCTAAAACTGTCACACTGAGAAAAAGTTCTGATTCATTGTAAACATATGAATTCTGGGAAACTGGAGATGGCATTTCACAGGATAGTAAACCAAAAACATGAGTCATCACTGGGTTAGAAAACTGACCTTAGCTTGCAACGGATCATAGTAAAATGTCACTGTCATTCATCTGTTTCCTCAGAGACAATGCTTATCCCCAAAACAACTATATAAACTGTCCTTGGTACAAATTCTTATAAAACAAGAAGAGTGTGCTAAAGTTAAATAAAAACTGAGCTTTTATTTTTCTGCTTTTGCTCTTAATTATATACAAAGTGGTTTGTATCTCAGAAAAATTGTTTATGGTGGGTTGCTCCTTTGAAGTTTCAAACTGGAAGTCTTTTATTAAAAAATGACATTGTCCTAGAAGAGCCTTAATTGTTACCAGAGAAAGAAACTCATGCTCATGTCATATAAGTGCTTTTATCCTTTTGAAAATGTTTTACCCTGTTTTTCTTACACATACCACACACACATAAAATGATCGAATTGAGGAATGCCCTGAAGCAAACAAGGGCATTTATTTTGGCAAGAATTTGTGCAATTTGGTTCAACAAAAATAAGCTATGACATGTATGAACAATTTTCATTTTAAGTCTCATTTAGAGAGATGGGTCAATTATCTATGGGAAGAAATGATAATTTACGAGCAGACCACATTCTCATACTAAATGGGATTGGCATTCCTTGTATCTCTGCTGATGCCAAGTTAGTCAGGGAGTGAACAAAAGCAGAGGATAGAGAGAAAGCAACTCATCCTATGAGCAGGACCCTATCTTATTTATTGCCTACCTGGCAAATCAATCACAGCAAGAAAGGATCCTCTTGGTCTGTTAAATGAGAGGAAAATAAATGAAACTCATGGGGTGGACACTAATGCCTGCTGAGACCTGGTACATTACCTGGCAGAGAAAAATGAGACACACAACCTTTTGTATATACAGCGTACAACTACTATCATGACCCATTGACACCATTTCCTGTCTCAGCTCCATAGCACTAGAAACGAAGATTTTGGGATGGAGGAAACAACTTGTTTTACCTATACCTGAGAATGGGGAGCACAAAGTAGGGAAAGATAGAGAAAAGTTTCCCTGGAATTCTCTGATGAAACTCATAAGCACATGAAAGCACATCTGTGAATGAGCAAGATTAACTCAGTTTTTAAGTATATAGAGACAAGGTGATTGAAATAATATTCATTACTTTGGGTCGTTCATGCAGACTTAATTAGTACATGTGATATGCTCAGCATGGAGGGACTACCACGAGCACTTATACTTTCACGTATTTGGACATATGTGATCTTTATGACTTAAAAACATCTTCAGTGAACCTAAACTCTTTAAGCAAATAACTGAAATTGGATACTGAGCTCTGGTGCTTTTGAACTGAATTTTATAAAATCTTATTTATGGGTGTGTGCAGTCGAATTGTAACCTAATATTATTCTTGGTAATTTAAATTGCAGGAAAAGCCACAACAGCAGCACCTGTAAGAATCTGCCCTCACCCATGACTCTTTCCCCCTTTTCCTCCCCTACCAAGCAGAGGGCATGACTTGGGTGACACTGAGCTTACCTGGGTCTTGCTGCTGGAGGTGGCAGGGGAGTGAGCCGTGAGGCAGAACAGCAAGCCAGGAAGCTCAGCTCCCCCCGCCACTGCCACACCTGCTGCCCAGAAGCAGGTAGAGGGCAGAGTCCAACATTCAAACCAAGACAGTGCAATATAAAACAGGAGTAACGGTACGAAAGTTGAGGGCTGAGCAAGAGGTGGTGGCTTAGTGGTAGAAGACCTACCCAGTGCCAGGCCCCAGGTTCAATCCCCAGCACTACAAAAAGAAAAAAAGAGAAAACTTCTGTGGTTACCCTGTGTCAGTTGCTTCATCACTGTTCCTTTCCCTGATAGCATTTTCACCAGCAGGGTTAGTTTAAGAGCAGGTAGAGTCGCAGAATATGAGGTCAGCTCTGAAACTGACACCGTCCACCTATTTCTTTGTTTCTAGTTTCACCACTGAAATTAGAACAAGTGCTGCATGCAAGCTATTTTAGTTCCCTTCACATTTGGAAACGGCCCCAACACTGCAGTCAGGACTGAATGAATGACAGTGTGGTCTGAGTTTTTCCCCTGCGCGGGCTCAGCACGCTTTCCTGGACTGAACAGGTCCAAGGAACAGAGCTGGTTATCTTCTTAGAGAAAAATGAGTGCACAGAAGACTAGAAGATTAGCTTTTGTCCTAGAATGTTGGTAGTGCGCTCCTTGGCTCTTGGGTTTCTTTTATTGGGTGTGTGCCTGGGGGCAGGGGTCTTACCTATTTGTTTTGCTGCTTTTTTTTAATTTTCAAATTTTTATTAGTACATTTGCCATACATAATGATCACATTCACTGTGGGGAGTTAGTTCACACACATAATTCTTTGTACTTCTTCTTCCATTTCCTCCCTCCTCCTGGTTCTATTTCTCGGCCCCCTTTCCATGTGCAAAAGATCTTTCTCCCTGTTTTTTCTTATCTATTTCTTGTTTTGCTTCTATTTATTCTTTGGAGTTTTCATATAAGTTGAACCATATGTTGTTTAAAGTTGTTCATATGATTTATTTCACTTAACACTGTAGTTAAAAAGTGCATCCATTTTCTTACAAATGCTTCACATTTATTCTTCTTTATGGCAGAGTAGTGCTCCACTGTGTATAAACACCATATTTTTTTATTCACTCATATGTTGATGGAGATGTAGGTCACATGCAAGATTTAGCTTTCATAAATCATCCCGATGTAAACATGGGTATGCAAGTATCGCTGAGACAGGGTATCAACCCTTTCAAAAAGATTCCTGGTAGGGCGATATAGGAAATTGAATGAAATTTCTAGTTTTAGTTTTTAAATAAATTTCCATTTGGATTTCTGCAGTGGTTGTGATAGTTCACATTCCCACCAACAGCATAGAAGAATCCCCTCTCCTCCATAGCTCTCCCAGTTTATGTTATTATCTGATGTCATGATGACAGCCATTCTCTCTGGAGTAAGATGGAATCTCAGTATTGTTTTAATTTGCATTTCTCTAGTTGCCAGAGATAAATACATAGTGCTTAAACAGGACTATCAAACCTTAGACTTTCTGACAAGAAAAAAAATCATCCAGTCTAAAATTCTTACAGTCTCACTTACCTGTCTTTCTCTCCTGCTTTGACCTTGGAGCCAGAATTGTTTTCCTGGGTACGTAGGCTAATGATTGTAATTTTTCTCTCTATTCACCATTTCTTCATTCTGTGAGCTATAATCTACTTCTCTTAACTGCCCTGCTCGTCTTCACTGGCTCCCCATGCTTTCATAATTATAAGAGTAACTAACACTAATTGAGGGTTTAGTATGAGTCAAATCTAGGCTAAATGCTTAATCTATACTGTCATGTTTAATTTTTTCTGTGGTAAATAATAATGAAGAAGGAATAATTATTAAATGTACAAAGAAGCCCAGTCCAAAGTGTTGAGGGAAATTATTTAAATAATCAGTCAAGTGGTGGACATGAGATAGTGACATGGGCTGTTTACTTAGATTTGTAACCAGAATTTACATTGGTAATCACTTGACAATGCCATGTTACTTAAAATGTGCAGAATGTGGCCTGAACACTCTGCACTCGCTAATTTTCATGGATGCTTTCTCTGCCAAATTTAACCATAAATTCTTTTCCAAGCATAGTTTCCTGTTCTTCAGAAGCAATGTACTGAGTCTCCCGTCTTATGCACTACAGATATGAAAGCTCATCTCTGATAGCTGAGTGTGGTGGCTCATGCTTATAATCCCAGCACCTGAGAGGCCGAGGCAGGAGGATCATCTCAAATTTGAGACTAGACTTGGCTACATAGTGAATTCAAGGCCAGCCTGAACCATATACTGAGACCCCAAAACAAAAGAAAATAAAAGGAAATCTTGTCACTGAATGATCATTAAAATAAACATCTATCTTTTTTTCTTGAAATTTTCCCTACTTGGCCTGTAGGTCATATATTTTTCTGTTTCTTCTGCAGCCTCTCTAACCATTTACTTTTTAACAGATATTGCTAATTCTGGGTCTGTCTGGAGAAAGAATCTAGATATATAACTGAGGACCAGCAGGCATCGATGCCAGAAGAGGACTGATCGGTGTACTGAGAGTGTAGGCTGTAAATCAGTGTTGGGTGCAAATCTCAAATGCAAAGTCCCACAGCCAGAAGACATTTTGAAAGCTGATTTTGAAGGGTGAAATAATTGAAGGCAGAATGTATGTGTTCTTCAGTCATTCCCCTTACTTTGGTCCCTGACCCTGCTAGTTATGAGTTCTGTGACTTTGCGCAAGGAAGACGATTTCCCTTAATTTATCCTGTGCAAAATGGGTGTAACTCTACTTACTTCCTAAGGTTGTTGTGAGAGTTAAGTGAAATACCTGAAGTACTCAGTGGATGCCAGCTCATCTTATCATTTATTCATTCACTTACTTAGTCACTAGTTTATACATACAGCCTGGTAAGTGCCAGGCACTATGCTGGATGCCAGGGATATCATGATGAATGGGTGCAGACATCATACCCTCCCTTGTTTAGCTGACAGTTAGCTGGAGAGAAGCCTGTTAATATCACTTAGCCCATTTGGCACTACCATGACAGACAACCACAGCCTAGGTAAGCTGTAATGAAAGAAATGCATCGGTTCATCCTTCCAGAGGTAAGAAGGGCGAGACTGAGGAGCAGTGTCTGATGAGGGCCTTTTAGCTGATCATTCCACGTTGGAAGAGGAGGAGAGACAGAGAACAAGAGGGGCCACACTTGTCCTCTCCTCAGGAACCCACTCCTGCCATAACTGACCCATTCCTGAGATACAAACACCAACCCGTTCATGACGGCAGGGCTCTTGTGACCCAAGTACCTCTCATTAGGTCCACCCCTCAGCATTCAATGGAAATCAAGTTACCTATACAGGAACGGTGGGGACACATTCAGGTTACAGCAGACACATGTCTTTATTTACTTGGATCAAGGCAACAGATAAGGAATTTATAGAAATTTATATTTATTTATAGCCTGGAAAGACAGGCTGTGTGAGATTGCAAAAACCATGCATGTCCATATAAGGATACAACTGTGTCTTGACCCAACAGGTCACTGAGGGGTGTTTTTGGCAGGGAAATAAGATGCAGTTGCTGCATTTTGAGGATGGGTTGGAGCCTGGATGTGTGAGACTGGAGCAGACAAGGATGGTTATGAGGTATGATTGACATACATGGGAAATGATTACATTTTTTAAAAAAAATTACAGTAAAAGACACATTGACCTTATTCTTCCTCAAAATATTGCCCTTGCTTCAAATATACTTATTCCATACTGCCACTTTCTGAAGCAGTTCTGGGAGTCCTCTTTAAGTTTCTTTAGTCACACTGTCCTGGCTGCCTTTGTGTCCTGAAGGGATTCATAGCACTCACCTTTCATGCTCATTCTAACTTTGAGGAAGCGCCAGAAGTCACATGGTGCCAGATTCAGGAGGTGGGCGAGGGCCACCATAACATTTTTGCAAATCTGGCTTTCCACTGGATGGCACTTGGTAGCAGATTTACCCATGAGAGCACTTCCAGAACTGCTTCAGAAAACAGCAAGCGCCATGGGATAATCGTGTTTGAAGCAAGGGAAGTATTTTGAGGGCGGGTTAATGGCACTATATATTTTATTGTAAAACAGTTTTAGAATTTAAACATCCATCATGTGTTCTGATCATTCCTTATATAGTTTTATAAAAGTCCTGATGAGACCAGTGAAGATTTGAACCAGAACATCAGCAATGTGGATGGAGAGAGGGTTGGTATCAAAATTAATAGGGAGTCCAGCCATCAAGATAATTTTCCAAGTGCAATTTCTCCATACCCGCAGTACCCTCAATTCCAGGAAATACTCAGGTTGAAAAGGATTTATAACAACTTTTCCTTCAGCCCAAGGAGACACCCCTTCCTCTTTTTCATGTCTAGTCTGTCCACCAGCCTTTTCAGTTTATTTTCTTTCTTTTTAACTGGCATAATAATTACATACGTTTATGGGATACAGTGTGAAAATTTCATACATGTATATAATATATCATGATCAAATCAAAGTAATTAATGTTTCTATCTCTTTAAATATTATTTGTGTTGGAAATCTTGAAATTTTCTCTTCTAGTTCTTATAAGAAATTGCTGTATATAACCAACAAAATAAAAATTCTAATTGTTGTAAATGAGTCATTCTATTGGGCCATAGCCAGGATACTTTTCTATAGGACTTCCCCATCTGCTTTCATTTCTTTTCTAACACGGCACTGCCTTTACTGGAAATTGAGAGCTCACAACAACACACTCTCCAGCTCTTAGCACAACTCAAATTATTTGAATCTCAAATGAACCAGGAAGACTGACTGACTGGTTGATTGGTGCTGGAGATGGAACCCAGGGCCTTTTGCATACTAAGTATGTGCTCTGTCACTGAGCTACCCCCTAATACTTTGCTTTTAAAGACCAGATATTTTGTGCCTAGGATACTGGAAGCCTGGGAAAGACTAAAGATAAGATCAGGTTAATATTTTAAGTAACACTGCACACGTGGGCCCAAGGAAAGCCTTAATCTTGGAGGTTAGGGACCAGGCAGGCAGCATAGATGACTGCAATGGGGAGATGTAATGTAATAGGGAGTGGTGGGGACTGTGTGCAGTACTGGAACCAGTTATTTGGGACTTGGTGTCACATACACACCTATATTATTAAATATTCTTGTTTTAATTAAAAATGACTTTACAGGGCTGGGTCTCAAACCCAAGCCTCCCAATTGTCAAGCAAGTGCTCTACACTGAGGCACATCTTCAGCCTTACGCTTATATTTGTTAAAATATATTTTGAGAATTATAATATTGTTTTTAATGCATTTGATTGGCAAAATTAAATACCAGTGGTTTTACATCATTTTGTTCTATTTAGCTTTGTTTCACATTTTATCAAATTTCAAATGACTGGTCTTTACTCCTAAGGTCGCAGAAGTTCACTGCAAGTGTCTCAGCTCTGTTTGTGGCAGGGAGACGTCCTGGTTAAAATTAAAGTCCCAGAAGTCATAAATTATGAAAGTCCAGAAGAACTTTCTTTTCACTTCTTTATTTCATGCTCAAGGGCCCTGAAACACTGGAGAGGAAGTGAATTGGCCCAAGTCACCCCGGATGTTAGTAACAGCCAGGATTACAGCTCGCTTTTTCAACACCAGAGAAGTGTTCTTTGGACTGTTCCGGTCCTTCCCGTGTCAGTCAAGTGGAGTCTGGCACACTACTGTGCCCACATGATGAGAGGCCTGCTAAAGGGAAGACAGATGAAACTGAACGCGTAGTTCGTTTCTATTGAAACGTGCAGCTCATGTATCATGTTTATTTCATTTTGGGGACGGAAGTCTGCATCCTAATTGTTATAAGTTGATTTTCTTTCAGGATGTTTCAGGATTTCCTTTCAGGATATACATAGGTATATTACAGGCCTGGGTTAGAGCCCAGTGATAGAGTCCTTGCCTGACATGCACGGGGCCTCGGGTTTGATTCTCAGCACTGCCACAAGAAAAGTATTTACAAGTGACATGTTATCATACTTGGCAATGTTGGAACCCAAGCTGATCAGCAAACAAACCCACCTGACTTTGTCACTGATCTGCAGATCTTACGTAATGCCCATACTCTAACACTGTTTCTTTAGGGAGCAGGAATATAGGTTAGTGACAAAGCACATGCTCAGAGTGTGGTGATAGAACATGAGGCTGTGAGTTCAATTTTCACAATTGCACACATACCAACAATTATGGTTGTGTATGCTGTGTGTACGTGTGTCTGTATCCTATTTCTCCACTAGATGGATACATTTCCCATGGATAAGGGAAACACAGCATGCACTCTTTTTTTCTAGCATTATGACTAATACCTAGCAGAGATACAATTTGATTATTAAAATAAAAAATGTTTTAATTAACAATAATAACTTCCATAAACTATGCACTTCTATTTGCCAGGTATTATTATAAGTGCTTTTTTATACTTTATGGAAACCAACAACAACACTAAAAACAATTCATCTCTTCTCCTTTAAAAATTAGCTGTACAACCAGCCTACAAGTATTTTGTATTTGCTTGCCATGTGTGCAGTACTTTGTTGAATGCTGGAGATGTAGTGAAGAATGAAACGGATGCACCCTGCATCCACACAGTTTATATCCTGAGCTTCAAAGCTCTCCCCTCTCAGTGCTGCCTCAAATGACTCCTGATTCATGCTAGCTTGAAAAACATGAATATAAATAAGAAAACTAATCATGAAGAACAAATACCAATGTTGGGAATCAGAAAAGACTTCTTAAGTAAAGTGAAAATTAAGTAGTAACATAGAGGTTGACTTGGGAGTTATCTGAAGGCTAGGGAAGTGTTTTAGGCGGATGGAGCACGCAGGGTGGCACTCACCTGGAAGTTACCCGGGTAACCTGGGGCCATCTGAAAAACAGAAGTGCAGAAGGGCTGAGAAGGGCAGGAAGTCAGCAAGAGAAAGCTAGCTTAGGTTCTCCTACAAAATTCCCCTGATGCTTTCCAAAGCTCTTTATAATGTTTTTTATAAGCAGTATCTAATAAACTTCAGTTGTTCATTACATTAATTCCTTACTAGGACAAAATACCTGACATCTACCATTTAAAAGAGAAGAGGTTTATTTGGCTCATGGTGTCAGAGTGTCCAGTCCATGGTTATCTGGTTTCAAGGCTGAAAGAGCATGGGGAACAGGGCAAGCACAGGACAGTTGCTCAGCTCATGGCAGCCAGGAGGCAGAGAGAGAGAGAGAGAGAGAGAGAGAGAGAGAGAGAGAGAGAGAGAGAGAGAGGAGTCAGAGATAAGAGGGAGCCTCTTTCGGATCACGCCCCCAGTGGTTCACATCTTCTGACCAGGCCCTACCTTCTGACAGCACCTTTAGCTGTGAATTTATCAGTGGACTAGTCCAGTGCCCCTGATCCAATCACCTTCCAAAAGCCCCACTTCTGAACCACATGAGACTTTTGGGAGACATGTTAGGTCTAAAACGTATCAATTATGTAATTTTTACTTGTACATTATTTGTGTAAAATCCATATTTCATACTTTGTTGAGCTTCTTGAGTCATTTGGGTCTCACTCTATGAACCAGTACTACCCTGAGCTCCTTCCCTGCATGCTCATTTTAGCTTCTCCTGTTCTGGCTGCCCATTTGCTTGCAGTCACAATATACAATTTCCTTGCTGAGCCAGATTTGCGATATTTCATCTACTATTCACTCATTTGTTTCTTCACTATTTGTCTTGTTTAAGAGAAGGTAAATGTTCCTCATGGACTTAGGCTCTTCTAATTTAAAGGCCAGACACAGACTAGACCAAAACCTCTAAGCAATATATTATAATTTGGAAACAATTTTTAAATCATTAAATTCTTTCTCCTCTTCTTTTCTTCTTCTTCTCTTTATTCTTCTCCTTCTGCTCCTCCTCCTTCTTCTTCCAACTTAAGTTTTAAATTATTGGATAATGATTTCTCCTCCTTCTCCTCTTCCATCCGCTTTCTCTTCCTCCCTTTCTCTTCCTGATCCTCCTCCTCTTTCTTATTTTGGTTTAATTATGTTTCAAGCACTTGATCTGTTTTTCTTCACTCAGCCCGTCTGCCAGGCAGCCTACCAGAATGACTTGGGTCAAGTGTGGCAGTGGGTAAAAGAAGATAACCACTATGTCAACATTCAAGATGGCTTCAATGGAGACACTCCTCTCATCTGTGCTTGCAGACGAGGACACACGAGAATTGTTTCCTTCCTTTTAAAAAGGAATGCTAATGTCAACCTCAAAAACCAGGTGAGGCTGTTCCACATGAGTGGAGAGTTCAATTACCATTTCCTCTCCTCCACTTGGTGGAAGTGGTGAATGTCACTTCTCCATTGTTTGTAGCTCCTAATACGGAGAATTATTTTTTGTTGGCTTTTGTTTTTTTGTATTTTTAGTATGATTTTGGAGAGACTGATACATGCTAAGGACATTTTACTATGTTAAATAGCATAATAAAGCATAGTTCAATCAACAGACATACTGTATGATTGATTTTGTCTTTGTACTTTTGAGGAAGAAGAGAATGGTTCACTCCCTTGTCTGGATACATACAGCTTCTTCCTTTCTTTCTCTTATTCCTCATCTTTCCTGTGATCTTCTCTCACTTTCCCCTTCTCACTATTACAGAAGTAATGGGAATATTTCTTGTTAAAGAAATATAGAGTTTGTGGCTATTATGCAAATTACCTGATCTGAAGAAGTTCCTATGTTCTTGTAGCATGAAGGAAGGCTCTAAGAAACCTGTTGAGGACACATATGCTCATAAGTCAAGGGCGTGAAGTAATACAAAAAGACACAGAGAATGTGTGGTAAAATGCAGTATTAACTGGTTTAGAGTCTTCAGAACCATGTGTGTCTTGCCATGAGCACCTTTCCAGAACCCTTATGAACACCTAGCATCTGCGTTATAGTAAAGGCAACATTTATACCATACTTAATAAATATTTAGAGTCACTTTTTGCAATAGTTATGGATGTTCTGTGCCTACTCAAGTGCACTCAGTGAGAAAAACACCTGCTAGGGCCCCACATGCCACTAGAAAGTCATGTTAAAGAGAAGCTCATTGGGAGTAACAATATATTATCAGAAAATCAGTCACTAGTCACTTATTGCATGTGTTTACCATTTTTTGCTTGAGTGAATTTTTGTTTGTTTGTGGTGCTGGAGATCAAACTCAGGGTCTTACCCATCCTCATCAAGCATTCTAGCACTAAGCAACAATCCCAGCCCTGGGTGAGTTTAAAAACAAGTTATGCCTGTGCTGCTAACAGATTAGCTGCTTAGCAGAGTGATAGCAGGATCACCCTAGAACACAGCTGAGGAACCAGGTGTTAGGGTTGTAGTGAGCTACGCTGCTAGAAGTCAGAAGTCCGTGAGCCCTTGTTGGTTTTCCAGAGCATGCTCATTAGAAAGCTGAGAGGAGGAAGAGTTAGACAGCCGAGAGCTTGGACTGAAGAAGAATTTACCTCTGTTTTGCAGAGGGCAACCTCTGGCATCCTATTCGGATCCTTTGGTGTCATAAAACCTTGAAAAGGACTTCAGTGCATACTTTAAATTTATGCTAAGAGATATTTTATCAGAGGTAGTTTTTGTTTACATTTTCTACTTCATAAATGTTTCTAATGGTGCTTTAATGTTTAATATTTTTATTTTTACCAAATAATAGTCTTCATAAAGAGTAACTGAATAAATTCTTTCACATTTCTTAACTCTGTTTATGAATTATTTTCAGAAGTACTAAACAAACAAAACCCTTACAAACAAGCAAACAGTTCTGCTGGTGATTTGAAACACATGCCTATAGAAAATAGATAGTATGGAAAGTGAATTGAATTAAAATTGAAACAAATGTTCCTTTTTGTCTGTCAACTAACTAATTTTAAAAAATAAAATTAAGTACTGGTTAGGAAGTGAGCTTACATTGTTATCATCTTACTGGAGCACAATTCAGCAGCAAATATGAAAAGCATTAATACCGTCACATCAGGAATTTATTTTTTAGAAACTTAAGCCAAGGACAAACTTAGAATTGTTGACAAAGTTCTGTGAAGGAAGATGCTTGGGTAATATTATTTATAAAAATTAAAAATTTGAAATGTTTAATAGCATTTAGCTGAATAGAGTTAAACAGAAAACCATGTAACCATTACAATATTGAATTTCACATATTCTAGATGGACATTTGTAAACTAAAAAAGGCAACACATGATCTTAAATGCAATGTAATCCGATATTTTAAAACACCACATATACGTAAAGACCTAAAGAAAATATGTTACAGTGCAGTATAATGTCAATATAACTGTGGGCTATCTGATGTATAATTCCAAATTCTGTCATATTCCAGTTTAATTTTCAAATTGTTTACAGATCACATAGACTTTGGTATTTAGAAAAGCAAGTCAGTGTTCTTATTTGAAAGCAGTGGCTCCCCCAAGTGGAAACTAACCTCTCCTCTCTTTTGAGGTTCCTTTTTTTTTATTGTTTTGATTTCTATTTCAGTTACACCAGAATCTGTTTTGCATTATACTTGTCCGTGCATGTTTTTGGCCACTTTCCATTATGATATCCTGAGTTCACCTTCCCCACCACCTTTCGAAATTTTAAGTTCATCACCTGATAATATCAACGTATTTGAAAAATTAAATTTCTTGCATACTTTACGACAGCTTGTACATAAGGGAACATGAAAAAATTACTGTGTGGTCAAAATTTTCCTATGAACACACCAAACTGTGGACAATTGTCCCCTATAGATTATAAGGGAATAACAACAGCTTTTCATAGAATTTCAATCCTGTGTTTATATCTCAGTTTTTTAGTTTCCTCAAAAACTAAAGTGAGTGTGAGAATCCATCCTTTGATTAGTTCTACAGTGTACATTCACCTCTGCTGTTTGTCACTGACTCTCCCCAACCTTTTCCTTCAGACTGAACCATTCTGTAATCTGGTCAGTGAAAATCTGAGTTTATTAACCAGACATATTCCACAGGAAATAGGAGCCATGCAACCCTAAGAATAAAAAGTGTAAACTAAACTTTTTATACAGTAGTAGGAAAATATACACTTTGAAATAAACATTCTTTTCTTATTTTGTAGAAAGGGAGAACCTGCTTGCATTATGCTGTGAAGAAAAGATTTACCTTCTTCGATTATCTACTCATTGTCCTCTTAATGCCTGTCCTGCTCATTGGGTATTTCCTCATGGTGAGTACACCAGTTAGAGCAAAAGGCAAGTTCACATGAGATCCATGGCACGGCTCCTGGAGCTTTTCCTGGCCAGTGAGATGCTGTACAAAAATGTAACAAAATAAGCCCTTGGTTTGTACAGGTGCTCCTGGATTTACAGTGCGGTTGTATCCCAGTAAACCTCTCATAAGATGACAATATATGCAGAAAATACATTAATACACCTGACATACTTGGCATTATAGCTTAGCAACACAGTATACTGTAGAATATTAGTTACTGACCCTACGGACCATGTGGCTGACTGGGCACTCTCTGGGATCACAAGTGAGTATCTTACTACTTATCACTAACTCAATAAAAGATCCAAATTTGAATTCAAAATATGGCTCCACCATCATAAAACCGAAAAACTTTTTAAAAGGGAAGAACAGAACAACTGTATCTTGGGGACTGTCTGCAATCCATGAGCGACATTTCTAATGCATATCTGATGCTATGACTAAAGTGGGAAGAAAGATAGCAAAAGTAGGTAAGCAACAGGTAGATAAGCTGTGCAAGGTTTATTTAGAAAAATAATTTAATCTTGAATGGGAATCATTGAAAGGAAGCACAAAAACCCAATGTTTGAGAAACAACCCTCTTTCTGCTACTATTTCTCTCTTTTTTGTAAGAGGAGTTTATGTTTTGGTACATTCTTCTGAGCATCCAGTGTTTAAAGGCCCAACTTGGTGAGCTGGAAGCCAGATTTCAAGAAATGGACAAACAGAAGATATTAATGGAAGATTTGAAGCTGTTTTTCACCTTGATGAATGCAATCACAGTTGAATGGATCTTTTGCAGGATCTTTTCTTGAAAAAGTAAATAGGTGACTAATGTAAGAATGCAATTGTATTATAAGAAAGGGACAAAACTTGAGGAATTTTTGTTCATTTTTTACAGATAGGGAGACAGGTCTGTGCTGACTCAATCACTTTTTCACATCTGGCCCTGTCTTTGTACTTTTCACTTGTTGCTGAGACAAAATACCTGATGCCCAAAGTTAGGGAAGGAAAGGTTGACTTCTTACAGTTCTTGGAGGTTTCAGTGCATACTCAGTTGGCTCTGAGGCAGCATGGTATGGCAGGGCAGCCATTCATAGCTGCTGCAAACAGCAAAAGAGAAAGCAAAAGAGCCAGACACACCTTCCCACCATTACATCATACTGTTGCTCCACCCCTAGGTGGGCGGAGCACTCACATCACCAATCCCAGCGCTCCACAACAAACCAATCACAAATGCTAGATTTGGTCTCATCCATATTACATGAGGCCTGGGGGGTGGAGACAAAGGAACACAGAATCTATAACAGGTGCCCTTGTGGCCAGTTCCACCTTTGACAGAAGCAAAGCAGATGCTTAATTTAAATGAGCAAGTTCCTTTGTTTTTGTATTGATAGGCCATGGATGTTAACCACCCTTGTTAAAATAAGTTTCACTACAAAATCTGCAAATTTAAAAATGTTATTATCTCCTTAGTGGCTTAAGTGTTACAGAAAATGTGAACCAGTTTTGATGTTTGAGTATGTGGAAAAGAGTAAGAAAACTCTACTTCACTAATAAACATGAAATCTTTTTGTATCCCTGAAGACTTCTGGAAAAAGTCATTGTGTATTTGTCATAGATTATTTGAATATTTGTAATTTAGGGGCAAGAGAAAACTCTCATTCACTTACAGATCTTTTTTAGAGATTCAGAGGAAAAGCCCAGCAACTTTGATTAGCAGGTTTCATTCAGAATTCATTGACACACAACTCTTTTTTTTTTCCAAGATGTTCCACTGTTTAAAAGCTATAGGTCTAAGCAAAAATATTGATGGTAGTGAATAGTTTGGCTCTAACTGCACAAGTCCACTATTTCCCAGTGGAGCCAAAATTGTAAATTTGTGGTACACAAGGAGTAAGCTACACAAGAGGAAATTACAGGGGAGAGGACCAGAGAGGATTGAGTCACTTCGGAAAAGGGAGGATGAGAAAGGTAGTTTAGCAGGTGACAAAAGTGAGGTACAAGGAAAAAAGATGACTGAAGCTTCAAGTGCTGAAGAGGCTGACATCTAGGCTGTATCCCTGTGAGCAGGGAGATCTCTGCTTCCTTCAGGATCTGCTGCTGGGAGAAGTTTCCAATTGTTGTGTAGTCAGAACCTTAAGGGACTAAAAAGAGAAAATAGATTTTTGAGGTTAAGTTTTGCACTTCTCCAGTCCTTCACCACATGTTTGTAATGAACCAGACACTGTGGCCTGTGTTAAGGCTACAGTGATGAATACACAGGCACAGACCTTGTCCTCCCAAAATCCTCAGAGGGTGATGGGAGTTATTAATCTAATGGCATAAACACAGGTGAAGCCAACATGAACAGGTGGCACAGAAGTGATGGTTGTTATGAGAACCCAAAAGCAAGAGATTTTATCTGGTCAGTGGGCCACTGAATGCCTTTCCTAGGAAGAGGGGCTGGGCAGAGATACAAAAGATGAATTTCCAGGCAAATGAGGGAGAGAGAAAGCTTCCAGGTGGAAGGAACACTCTGCACGTTGATTTTCTGGCAGACAGGAGCCTGGTGAAAACAGACAAAAAGCCGTGTAGTTTAAGCAGGATGAGTCAGGAGGTGAGAGAGGACTAGGGTTGTCCGTCCTGGAAGCACCATGCTGAAGAGTTTAAATTTGTCCTCAGAGCAGTGGGAAATTTGGAAGAGTTTTGAGTTGGGAAACACAGAAACTGAGTCACGGTCTCAGGAAGATGTGGCGGGTCTGATATGAGACCTGAAAATATGAATTTCAAATGAATTCCTGGGTCCTCAGGCGGCTACCCAAGGAGAACATCCCCAAAACTGGCCTTGATTGATATGGAAGGGAGTAAGAATGTGGGGAAATGTTGACAAAGACGCACAGGTGCAAAGCAACTCGGGGATTAACATAAATCCTACTGATTAAAAAGCCTCAATCACAGATGGAGAAATGTTTGTAATAAAACCTGTCTTGTACTTGCTGTCTGTTACAGGTATCAAAGACGAAGCAGAATGAGTTTCTTGTACGAATGCTTCTTAATGCTGGTGTTGAGGTTAATGCTACAGACTGTGTAAGTTTGTGTTTTTAGCCATTTTGAGGTAATATTAAAATAACATTATGGGTAATATACTTGCCATGTATAAAGTTGCTTGCTTTATTTTCCTAGACATGTTTACATTTGCATTTGTTTTCTTTCTTTTCTTGTTATTCTCATGACCAGCAGGCAACTATGAGGTTGTTTATATTTTTTAAATTAAACTCATAAGAATAAAATCTTCACTGGATATAAAGCACTGGCGTTGACAATGATGAAAATTTAAGGAAAATGGAAGGTCTGGTGACAAATGCCTTTCTCAGTAATTAACAACACTGTACCAGAATGCCTAGGTGTTAATCTAAACCTGCCACTTTTTACTTATGCGAGTTTTATTAAATGATAAACTTATTTCAGTCCCCTTGTTTTCAAAGTGGAAATCTAGAGTGCTTACCTTATAGGTTTTGTTCATGCGAAGGACTAAGCAGAGTGCTTGTGTAGAGGGAATGCTCACTGGGTTTTAACAGCTGACGCTGCAGCCAGGATTCCAGCCCTTTCACAGAGGCCCCTGTGTGGATAAAAGTTCCATAAGGACGAAGGTGAGGAAAATGCAAGAGATGGGAGGAGCAGTGACAGGAGCACCAGCGACTTCTTCCCATAGGACACGTAGGACCAGGACCGTTTCTTGCTTTTACCACTTTAAATGAACATAATGACTCAAAAGGTTTTCTCCTGCTTTTATTTGCTTATGCTAATTGAATTAAAGTTTAGTTTTGGAGGGTTTGATTGAAAAGGAAAAGTTGAAATTTGATTATAAACACTAACTTTCTGTGTAATGCTTAACTCATTCTACATGTATTACTCTTGTTCTATGACAGAAAATATGACTCTACCCCTGTTTCTGTTTACATTACTTTAGTTTTGATTATATTTAAACTGTACTTGAGTTGAGATAGTTTTGTGCAAGCATGTGTGTGTGTTCATGTGGAAGACAGAATAAGGAAATAATGTATATTTTCTTTTTATTTCAAATAGCAGTTTTGGATTAATTTGGATAGATTATTATTACTATACATCATTATTCCCTTAGATAGCTTTGAAATGTCTGAGCTGAGATTATTAAAGATTCAGTGGAAGATCTTTGAAATTTTCTTCATCTTCCCATTTAAACTTAAAAGATTTAAAGTTTGCACCTGTGATGAAAATGTTTCTAGTGTTTTTTTTTAGTCATTCTGTATATTTTCCTTAGACAAAGATAAATATTACACTCATGTGCGCACACATGCGTGTTTACAGGGACACTCCTTTCTCCTACTAAACATTAAAAGAAAACTGTCTAAATACTGTAATCCATGATTCTGGACCTAAGGAATGCATTGTTTTGCGTTGTAGTTGTTAGGCTTTCTTTATTTCATAGGGAAAAATTTAGAGCTACATCTTTCATCATGTCAGCAAATAATAAAAAATAGTCATTATAGGATTAATTCCTATGATTTTAGAAGAATATCTAGAGAATAAGGTCCAAAATTAATTCTATTAGTCTTGATAGTCATGCATATTATTTTTTCATTTACCATGACCATGGATTTCTTGGCTGATTAAAAGCAATTTTATTCCTACATATTAGGAGTAAATAATGATTACACTTATTGAGGGAGTGTGTACATGTACATGACACATCGTAAATGCTTTGTTTTTATACCTTACCTTCCATCCTTCCCTGCTCCCTCTATCTCTTGTTCTTCCTATTGGCAAAAGCTCTATTTCCATGTTTTTTCTTCAGCTCTCTTTTAAATCCCATATCCTTTCCTTACTTCCCTGTTACCTCCATCTGTTGCTCTGCTTCCTATTAGAAAAAGATCTCCCTACTTTCTATTATCTATCCTGTATTTTGCTATTTATTTACACTTTGGGTTTCTCATATAAAAGAAACCATGAGGTATTTAAACTTTTGTGTCTGATTTATTCAGTTGGCATTACGGTCTTAAAGTTCACCCATTTAGCAACGAATGCCTCCTTTATGGCAGAAATATACTCCATGGTGTATAAATACCACATTTTCCTTCTCCATCCATCTATTGATGGGCATAAAGGCTGTTTCTAAAATTTAGCTAATATAAATTGTGCTGCTGTGAACATGTGTATGTATCACTGTAATAGGATAACTTTAAATCTTTTGGGAAGATATCTACAAGCTGAGTGGCTGAGTCAAATGGAATTTCTAGTTTTATTTTTTTGAGAAATCTCCATCCTGATCTCCACAGTAGTTGTACTAGTTTATAGTCCTACCAACAATGCGGGAAGATTCATTTGTCTCTGAGGCCCTGTCAGTATTTGTTATTATTTGATATCTTGATGAGTCATTTTTTCTGGAGTAAGATTTTTTTTTCCATGTCATTTTCTTGACTGATTTTTGAAAAACAGTTTTTTTTTTGAGACAAGGTCTTGCTATATAGTTCAGGCTGGCCTTGAACTCACTCTGCAGCCCTGGCTTGTCTGAACCTGTGGTGATTCTTCTGCCTCAGCTTCACCTGTGTTGGGTTATGAGGCAAGAGCCACCCTGCCTGGCTGAAAGACAAAATTTTGAGTACAAATCTCCCAGCTATAAATTTACTTGATCTATAGTTGGTGTTTCAAATTGGTGGTAACAGAATATAACCACTATGATCTTCTAAATGTTCTGTAGCAATAAGGGCCCTCACCTTCTTCCGACTGTGGGGATGGAGAACTATAGAGGATAATAAAGTATTTGCAAAAAGGTTCATGTGGAACTTCTTTAAGGAAAAAGATGGTAAAATGATCAAGGTGTTGATTGTCATATCTAATCCTGCAAACAAACCTTAGTGTAATTCAGCCTGTTTTTCGTAAGTCATATTCTTCAGCTTGGAACAGAAAATGAGAAAGTGGGAGATGCTGATGGTTTGTTAGATATTAATACATATATTAAAGTCTAGAAGGACACTTTTAAAATACTAGAAATAGCAGACTGTTTTGCTTGGTTGTACATTGCAAACTTGCCAACTGCTGAAGTCTGTGGAGAGCCTGACTGATGTGCTGCCCGGCCGGCCCTGTGTGTTTCAGTACGGCTGCACTGCGCTGCACTATGCCTGCAGAATGAAAAACCAGACTCTCATCCCTCTGCTCCTGGAGGCCCATGCAGATCCCATGATAAAGGACCAGGTAAGGATCTGGAGCCAGGTTCTGAGATTCTTCTAGAAGTATAAACTTATCTTCTTATCTAGGCTTTGTACTGAGGCTAAATTGCCTCTCATTTGAATAACAGTAAAATGGTCCCCATTAACCAATGAGATTATCTCATTACTTTTAGAAGTGAGTAACATTTAAAGCGTTTGTCAAGCTTAAGTTTTTATCTTGTTTTGTTTCTATGCTAGAGGTTTCACTTAGGGCTTGGGGGATGTGCTTCTCCAAACAGTCATATCCTAGCCTTTACTGACCATTTGTATTTGACTCAATTGGAAGTAAACAACTGTTATTTCTTTTTCTCCTCAGCATGGTGAGAGCTCATTGGACATTGCACAGAGACTAAAATTTTCCCAGATTGAATTAATGCTAAGGAAAGCATCATAACCCTGTGACCTCACTAGTGGAGACAAAGTTAACGGACTGGATTCTGTTTACATCTTAGACTGCTGGTCTGTGGGCCACCTCGCATGGCTACCTCCACTGGGATGATCATGGTTCATGTTTTTGAAGAGCCTTTATTTATAGTCTTTTTTACACAATGTAGTTCACCATCACCATAACTGCTCCAGGAGAATCCACCTGTGTCATAACTGGTATTTCACATTCAGGCCTTCCTGAAGAAAAGGAACAGAGTTTTCTGAGATAGATTCTCTCTTTCCAGGTGTATTAGGTTTATAAAAAGTCTGTCTTGTCTACATGATGCCAAGGAGAAAAATCTGTTCCTTTTAGGTCCTGTTAAATACAAATAGGAGGAGTCCAAGTCTGTCCCTTTGTGTAGAACGGTATGCGTATGCTGAAGCTCAGAGACTCCAGTGTAAATAGGCTTTTGATGAGACACCTTGAATAAAAACTTTTATCCGTTGTCAAAGATGAGTATGTTTATGCCACAGTATGTTTAGAAAACATCACAAAGCAAAACTGTTTATAGAAACATGGTTTACCAACATACCACTAGACATTTTCATATTAATTTACAAATAAAAAATACCTTGGTCTCTCCCCGTGAGTCAGCACCATTTGCAGACTGAGGGAGAGAGAACAAGGTCATACCATCAAGCAAGCCCAGTCTGGGAACGAGTGCCATGTGCAGGCTGCTACCAGACCAGGAAGAGCCATGCCCCAGCCCCTCCTGGCACACGGGTTGGCAAACAAGAAGTACCAATCCCCTACCACCACCACCCCGTAAATGATTGGCTTGTTTGGAGAAACACAGACTGTGATGATAGCTATCGAGGTGAAATGCAATTGGATGCGTGTGGTACTTTGGTGTTTCAGTGACTCTGCAGGCCTATGGCCAGTGGTCTGATCATAGGTTCAGAGGATAGTGGTACACAGTGTGGCATCTGGGGGGCAGGGGGTCTCCTTCTGAGGGTTGTAGCCATTGTTGATTCCTTATGGTCCTGTTCTGAAGTCCTCTCTCATTTCCATTGTTTAGTTGGGTTGAGTTTTATTCTCTTTTGTTTACGTTAAATCCAATGGCAGGAGTAGCTGTTTCAAAGATGCAAGATATATTATGGTGTCAATTTTAGATTTACTATTGGCTTGTTTTGAAATCTTTTATTGCATTCATCATTTTGTTTTTATTGGTTCTATTCTATTCTGTTCTGTTTGATTTTTACTATGTCTGAAGTTATCTGCAACTATTTTGAAGACATCAAGGGGCATTATGGTAACTTGTGGATTTTGTAATGTTTTGGAGTCCTGTTTCTCTTACACTGGTTTGTTTTTATTGGCTTTATTATGTTTTATTCTCTTTACAATAAAATAATAAATAAATAACTACCTTGATTTCAACAGGACATGTTAAAAATATCCCTAAGGAGCTGAGGATATAGCTCAGTGAAAGAGTACATACTTAGCATGAGCAGGGACCTGCATTTGATCCCCAGCACTGGAAATTAAAAGAAAAAAATTATAATCCTCTTGTAAATGCAAAGTGGCTACTACATATTCTAGTTTTGTTGATTTTATTTGAAGATTTTTTTTCTGTGTATAATGCTGTGGGTTGAACCCAGGATCTCACACAGTAAAATGCAGTGTAGCACTAAATTAAACTTCCAGCCCCAGCTGTTTATTTTTATTGATAAAGCACTTCACAAAAGATAGAGACATACATTGGTTATAATATAATTATATAATAAAATAAAATCTAAATTATATTAAAAAGAGATAAAACCAAAACATCTATTATACTTCCTTTACAAATGCTGCAGAGTAGAAATAGATTTTTAAAATTTGACTAAATTTTGAGAATTAAGACTAACCCAGTCATAACTGTAGACATAGGTTAAATTATAGTATATATGATGATAAGAAATATAGTCACAGAGTGAAATGTTTTCTATGCTTGAAAAGAACAAAAGTTTAATAAAAATGAAATTTAGGAAATTTGTTGAACTATGTAAGACCCCAAAGGAAGTGGTAGTATGTAGATATAGGTTCTGAAGTCTTTAAGTGTCTCTAAATTATTTAAGGTTCATTAGCATGGAAATTATTTCCTCTTGACTAAGAGATTAAATTTAAAAAGTGAACTTCACACACCAGTATAGCTTCAACACACACCATCATACTTTTAGTGGTATACTTTTGACATATACAGTATACCTTTCATTTGATTTGAGATTAAATTTTCCAGAATAATACTGACACAATTTACAACTGTCATTTTCAAAACTGAAAATTGAACAATTGTCTAAAGAAATAAATCTAGATTTACAAAGGAGCTGCATTTTCTAGCAGTGATTTTTATGATCAAAAAATAAAATATCTGGTAATTTGTTTCATTATGCTGATGACATTATAACATTTTCTTCCAAGATTTTAATTTTTGGAGATAAAAAATTGTGCCAATATGTCTTGTAGCAACAGGCTCTGAACAATCTTAGACTAGAACTTTGGTACTGGTATAACACAAGTATGCTCTGTGCAATGCATGATGTTTTTATTAGGAAACTCAGAAATATCCTAAAAAAAAGTATCTTCTCTGTGATCCAACTATAAAACTTGGCCCTCTTAGGATATTTTACACATATTCATCTGTGTTACATACCGATTTTTTGTTGTTGTTAAGCAGTTGGCTTCCTGAGGTAGTATCCTGACTCCATGACAACAAAGTAGAAATGTCCAACTCAGTTTGTCAAAATCAACAATTCAGAGATTTTTGACTTGGCTGTTTGACCCAATTTGTCATTCTTACTTTAGTCCTCCAAAAATGTGGCTTTAGAAAAAATAAATGTTTGAAGGAGGTTTATTCAAATGATGTAGTAAATATCTAGGTAATTTCTGGCTGTCAAGTGAAAATTAACCTTCAAAATGTTAGAAGATATAATAGCCTATGAAACTCATATTTATTATTACTTTAGTTTAACTAATTGAAAAAATGTAAATCTGAGTTTTACTGCCAAATGTAGAATCTGAAAGGAAAATAGGACTGCACCTCTGCCCTCCCTTTAATAGATACGGTAGACTTTCCCTTCTGGAAATCTTTAAAATCCTCTACTGTGTTCCTGGTCCTAGTCCTGTCTCTCATAAGGTTGTTTCTAAGTCTTGTCAGTATTTGAAGTTTTACAGGGAGACCTTGCAGGTTCCCTGGGGAAGACCGGCCTCCTCGTGCGTCATCAGATGGATGATCTCATTGTACACTCGGTGAGGAGCGTCCAGTCCCCAGATGAAGTCCACGTGAGCCCACTCAGGAATGTTTTTGTGGTAGATGAGGTTGGTCACCTCGGAGAGCAGTGTTTTCACGTCTTCTGGGTTTGAGAGCCAGTCCTGACCTCCTGACCATATCGCTGTTGGCACTGTCATATCGCGAACATTGTACCTTAAAGGAGTTGGCTGGGACAAAAGAATAGTTTTAGCTCTAGATAACACGATAATATTTAAACTTCCAAAACCATAATTTGCATTTTGACTACACATAATAAATAATCTATGTATTGTGGTAAAAAGTGCATGGAGGTCAAGGGCAAGTCATGCAAACTCTACATTTCTGCTCTTGTCCCTACTTTAAGGTAAAATTATTTCAAATGATTGAACCTTAGTTCTTTCACCTGCAAAACGGGGATAATATTGGTAAGAATTAACTAGGTCAAGTAAGAACATGCACAAATTACCTTTTCTATTTTTCCTGTTTGTGGTTCTGGGGAACAAACCCAGGGTCTTATGCATGCTGAACGTGTAATCTATCATGTAGCTACATCCCCATCCCCTACCTGGTACTTTAAAAATTATATATATATATATATATACATATATACATATACATATACATATACATATACATATACATATACATATACATATACATATACATATACATATATATATACATATATATACATATACATATATATGTATATGTATATATATATATGTATTACAAGTACATTGCCTTTAAAAATAATGTACCTATAAGTATAAGAGATACTTTCTGATACATTTTATAAGGCAAGAATTAGAGAATTCCCTACTCTATAGGGAAAGGCAAGAGAACCTAGTGAAAAGGCCTGTAGACTTTGTTCTGTGGTCTCACAGCCCTTGGGGTGGGCCTGGCTTGACTTCACCTCCAAAGACATAGACCTGACACAGGCTGGCCTGATACTCAGCTGATTTAACACAGAGGCCAGCAAGGTTAAATACTTGCTCCAACCTCCCATTCCTGCTGCCCACAATCACTCAGCGTGGGGAACAGAATGTCGACTCTTCCTGGTTCCTGGCAACTCTCGTATTCAAGCAGTACTGAAAGATTTGCCTGTGTGGATGACTCCTTGTGATTAATTTTCCATACAATTGGTAAGGATCCTTTTCTGCTTTGAATCACAAAATCCACCAGAGAACAATCTTAAATGCCCATCTTTGTCTTTGTGGCTCCTTAAGAATTTGTAACTATAGCCTTATTTAAATATTAAATATTAAAGTTTAAAATTACCCATGGAGTCAGTCATATTTTTTCCTCACCTTACAGATAAAAAGATTGAACTAAATCTAGGCCTAGGCCTAAATTGTCTATGGAACCTTTTTATACATGTGTTTTTTCTTCCCTTCTATTACCATTCTCTGGTGCCTGCTCTGCATACGCCAGATTCTGAAGAATTTGGTCCATTAAAAGTTGACAAATTTAAACCATCGTAAAACAGGAAAACTTTCTCTAAAAATATACTTTAGTAAAGAATGGAAAAGGATATATAAGGAAGTGTATACCATGATTGGAAGTTTTCTAATCAGGGACAGCCATGCAGACTGTGTGGCCTCCTAGCATTTTGCATTTAGGTTGATATGGACATTAAATATGATTTGAATCTCTCAAAGGAAGCTTAGGCTGTATTTACTCCTCCTAGATTTGCTTGTTTAACCAATATTTATTTACATTCACACACATACTAATCAGTAATTTTGGGAGAAGATTTTACACTCAAGAGAACATCTTTATCCAAATCTGATCCAAATTTTAAATTTTGTTCTGTAGTATTGACTTCATATTTTATAGAGTAATATAATAATTTTTTAACCTGAAAATCACAGATTAATTAAAAGTGTAATCAGGAAAAACACAAAGATTATTTAATACATTATTTTAAATATGAGTCCTGATTAATCAAAGAAGATTAATCAGACAATAGCATATAAGCTTGTAGTGTAGACAAGACTAACATGAAAATCCCTAATTGCTATCTAATGTTCTTCTTACGGTCACATGAAACAAACTCACTATCTCCATCCTCATTTATCTGTTTGTTTGTTTTGGTTCTTTTTAAGTCCTAAAGTCTTTTTAAGTCCTAAAGGTACCCACCTTGAACTAAATTAACCCCATCCTGCAACTGAGAACTCCAGGTTTTTGCTCACAAGTTACCATCAGCAAAAAACTCCCTCCAATTCTGTTACAGAAGCAGAGTTCCCCATGCTAAGCTGTAAACCTTCTCCTTTTCAAATGTAGTCAGTCTGAACCTTTGATTTCTGCTTGAATTCTGATATTTTATTCCCATCCCTAGCATAGCCTATCCCTGTGACTTCCCTCACACACATTCCTGAGGATATATTTTCAGTCTCTGGTATTTAAATTTCTTACATGATTGCCTTTCTCCAGATTCTTGCTCTCACTCCCCCAGTCAAATGCTCGGAGTTCCCCAGAATTTGCTACCTAGAAGGGAAAAAAACTTATGAGGTATTGGAAGGTGGGGTTAGGGTGGTAGAAATGTGCGCACATACTCAGTTGTCAGAGAAGCAGAGCACAAAGCTGTCTGAGCTGCACTTCTCCCCCTTGGGATAATCTTTAGGAAAGCGCAAAGGCATGAACCAAGAAGGAAAATGATGACAAAAGTACAACCATCACATTGTCACCTCCAGGAAGTGCATCCTTGCTGTAATCAATGTGAATCCATACTTGGCACAATTTTAAAGGCTATGATGAGAAAGTATGTGTGGAACTGTGCCATGTGGTGATCCTGGAAAGTAGTGACCAAAGTCTAATTCAATTTAGAAATTCTGTTTTGTTTTGATATCACCCCTCTACACCCCCCTACAACTTTCTTTCCCAAGATCAAAGATAAAGTTTGTAGAACAAAGACTTCTATGAAAATCTCTTTGGACAATTAGGTGAACATTAGCATTATTAATTTTTTCCTGCCTTCTCTTGCCATTGGAGGAACCATAAAGGAGAAGTGGAAACATAATTTCCTCCAGAAACATCTTTGAGGGGAGTACAGACAGAGAAAGGGCTCACTTTTAGGACCCACTTTACAGATGTCTTTAGTCCAGTCCCGTCCTTTTGTCCTTCCCTCCCATTACCTCAAAAGCTTCAATGGCTGAGGTGAAGTACACAGTTAGAACACCACTGGTCATATTGCACTGTAGCTCAAATAAACCCAAAGCTCTGCACATCAAAGGGGGGTCTTTTGCCTATTTCAGACAAAATGTACAAGGACACTTAGAAAGCACAATAATTTAATGCTCTTACCTGGCTCCAGTGTAGAATATTCTGCACAGATGTTCCGGCAGGAGAATGGGCAACATACACATTTGCTCGGCTCTGTAAAAAGCATAAGTGGTCTGTAGGACACAAAAACTCACAAGATAAGCACTTTACTCAGCGCAAATCTCCAGAGTGTTGGACTGTGGAATGGGAACATCATCAGATTGTCAGCAGCTTTCTATGAAATAGTAATGTACACATGCACGTAAATAAAAAAAACACTAAATGCATTCCTGGGCACCTGTGTTTTTCATTTGAAAGTAGCTTCTCATTAGATGTCTGACTTGTTTACTTAGCACTCTTTACTAGACATATTTAGGATAAGGGATTTGGAATTGAGCGTAGTTCTCTGTTACTTACTATTTAGGTGAGTTTGGGCAAATTATTAACCCACTAAATCTTAATGTACTAATCTGTAAAGTGGCGATATTGATATATTCTCAGTGTCTCATAAGCTTATTGTGGGATAAAAATTAGCTTGAAACATAATAAATGCCCACCCAGTGGTTTCTATAAGTCAAAGTATTAATAAAAAGGAAGAAACCCTCAGGACTTAGAGACTTGTTCCCTTATCTGCCCTCCACAGCCAGCATTACTGGAGTCATTCAGATTGCAGAGACATTGCCCAGTGTCTGCCTCATTGCTGGTGCGATCTGCATTGAACAACTGGTAGATATGAGGGTGTAAGACCAAGCCTGCTTCCCGTTTGAGACAGTTTTACAGGAGCACCCCATCTTCACAAACCCCGGAAGATTAACCATGGAGGCTGTATCATAGAATTTTCCCTCTATCAAATTCTGTTTCCTTTTTCTCCATTACCTTAAGAACAAAATCCCTAATCATTCTGTCCATTAACCTCCACCTCAGAGTATGCATCCCACAGAGCCCCCAGGGTGACACGGACCAGCTAGGAGCTGAGCCTAAGCGGAACTGAATCTCCCAGACTTCCATCAAAGACTTAAACTACAAACCAAAAGAGACCAGGCTGAGAGAAGAGGTGATGACACTGGGAAGGTCTCCCTGTTGTCTACCAGTTCCCAATGGCCTTTTCCTTGTTGATTTACTATCAGCTGTCAGACCTCTTCCATCTATAATCTATGCTGTTAATATCTAGCAATGTTTACCTTGCTGCAGCTCCTTGGTGAAGGCTTTCCAGCATTCCGTTCCCATTTGGAAACTAAACACTGCTGGGTATACATCATTTCTCTAGATCTTCACTGGTTCCTTAAGGAGTGAGATTTGTAACTCCTAACTTAGGGAACTGAGAATTTTATTTGCTAGGCTCCTACTTACCATGTTCATATTGTTTGTGTTAAAGCCTCCCATAAGTAAGATGATATTGCTACAAATTTGATCCAGAATCATCTGACCACAAAGGTAAATGAAAAACTGCCTGAAAAATCGGGTCTGGTAGAGAAATTCTTTCTTGCCAAACAATCCCTGTGAAAATATGATGTGAAGCAGTAGTTATTTCATATAGTCAGAAAAACATGACTCTACAAGTGCATGCTTCAGGAAAAGGATTTCTTCAAGGTCTCACATACCTTGATCATCATATGTGGTAGCAACAAAAATTTGGTCCCAGGACTCTTTGCATATTTAATAGTAGCTATAGGGGCTAAAGCAAAATACATTTTGATTTTTTGAGCCAGCTCTGGCATTGTAGAAAATGCAATAAAGCCTGTAAGAGAAAAATATATCAGCACAGATACTGCATATCATAGAACTCACAAAATATATTTTACCTTTATCAAAATATTTTAATAATTATGTATGGAGTACATCATTAACTCTTCTATAAAATTACAAGTGTTTACTGGAGAGGGTGAACCACAACAAGAGCTCTTTTGTGTTCCCTACAACACCTACTGTTTTTGCTTTCAAGTTTCATTATTATAAATTAATTAATATTTAAATTAAATTAATTCATTAATTAATATTTAAATTACTTAATAGGATCACACTGACATTGAGAAAAAAGCTCATAGCTTTGAGAGAAAACAACATGCTAGATACCACCCTGGGAACATTTATATTATCTCACTTTATTCTCAGAATCTTGTACACTTTGTTCTCTAAATAAATTTATTCTTTCAACTGAAAGAAACAGAGAATTAGAAAAATCACTGTATTTGGCAAATATGCTCTGCAAGAATGGATATGAGGGTAGTAGGGGTTTTGCTGTTTCACTTCATCCCTGACTTCTCTGGAACACAAATCATAATACAAGAAGTTGTTGACTAAACTGAATTTCAGTTCTTGTTTCTTCTGTAGACTTGATATGAGATCCCAGCCAAGACAATCTGTAGCTCAGTACCTATACCTATAGAACTGAAACACAAATTCACCGAAATACCACTGTTCAGGAAAGATATCTGTGAAGCCTTTGTGGGGAAAGCCAGGGCTTGGTCATTACACTAGAGATATGATGTATCATATCTGTTTTTGTCTTTTTTTTAAAGCCTGCATACTCTTAGCCTAGACTGATATTTGCAGTTAGGCAGATGGGGAGAGAGCTAAGCAGAGAAAAACTAGAATCACATGACTTCTGACCAGTCCCCACAAGGTAGTTGAGTACTGAAGAAACTCATTCTTTCTCTGTTTTATCCTCCATCCGAGTAGGTGTGCCAGCCACATGCAAAGGAAAGTCCAGGAGTGACTTAGGACCTCTTGCTTGCCCAGTTATATTTTTAGTATGAGTATATTTATCATATCCCAGTTTAATTTTGACCAGATTAAAATTCCTCTCAAATATCTAGATCTGAGAACTCTCTTAACACATTCCAGCCATATTTCCCCATATGCAAAGCCCGTTAAAGTTCTCCATTCAAGCTCCATGATTCATTGCTGGGAGACTCTTATATATTCATATACTTTCTTTCTTCTCAAAACTGGATCCAGCCTCATCACTAGGACCTTTGTTTTCATATCAAATTGAACAACGGATAGGCAAAATATTTTTTAAAAGGCCTCTGAGTATTAGGGCAGAAACACACAACACTATAACCTTCTTTCTGTGAAGGGCATGGTGAGAGCAACTATCACTGAGCTCACTAATGTTATAAAAATACAGAGATAAACATGTAAAAGTTAGATATGTTTTATTCTGTAGAAAGCATCAGTCAAAAGGAGCCAACTGGACCAATGCCTTGAATCCTGATAGCCTTTGAGTCATTGGAATTCCTGATTCAGTTGTATGTCAGGGAGAGGGAAAGTGGCCACTACAGTTCTAGGAGATAAAGAACTAGCAGAAGGCAAACTTAGGACGTGGAAGCGGTGTTTAATGACCACTGTAAACCCACACAGTAGCGAACTCCTTGGCAAGTCAGTGCCAAGGCCAAGTGATGGTGTAGCAGAAGATGCCCCTCCCCCTCCCCAGCATACTTCAGTTTGTTATTTGCCCAGGTAATAGTTCTGGTTACAGTTCTGTTACTTCCACGTCTTAGAAATGGCTGGTCATCATGATGCACAGCTGGTCACTATGATGCACATTGTAAAAACCATCCTCAACTGACAAACCATTCTGCCTCTGTACCTCCTGCTTGCTCATCCCATATAAGACCTAGAGCACCAGAAGCCGAGGCCTGCCATTTTGAAGAACAGTTGATTCCTAGGCAGTGCCTGCCCAATGTAAAATAAATCTGCTTCCAAATCCTGAGTATGATCTTGGCGTTTTCGCTTGCCACTGCAATAGCATGCTGAGGTCTCAGAAATCAAAGGGCTGAAGACTGATGCACTGGTTTGTTGTTGGATTTAAGGGAACAGTGAGTGTCTTTTAACTTAGAGATCTTTTAAAAATATTTTGTCTGTAAGTTGTTCAACTGAAAACTATCTAAGATTGTCCTACAACTGGCCTGAATTCACAACGCTTTTAGTACAACAACAGGTTTTAGAGATAATCTACTTCTGATTTTTGTTTTGTAGAATTTGTCATAATAATCTCCATTAAATCCAAAGGTGGTTACGGGAATTGAGGAATGTGTGTATGTAATTTCCTTTCAACTTATAGACCTCATTGTATAGTGATTATTCAGCAAATGCTTTAAGTATGTGAGTATAGGTCTTACTTGGCAGCTCCACTAAGCCACAATTTAGTCATCTGCAAAGTAGATTTACAAACCTACCTCCCCCCATATTCTTGATACATTTTTAATGAGTAGAATTACTAGGTACTCATAGAAAGCACTTATTATTATGAAGATGAGAATTATATAGAGATGATATTAAACCACAGGTAGCAAATAATGCACAAAAATTAAATTGTTTATGAAACTATTTTTGTATTCATGAATATAAATATAATCTGGTAACAGCACAGCTATGCTGACTAAAGAATGCATATTTCTTCCAATAACTGATCAGTCACTTTTCTTTTTAGAATCCAACTTTGACCTTCAACTCAGGGTTTGGTTTCAGGGTAAAAGACAGAGCTCTTCTTAGTTCAGAGAGCCTCCTCCTTAGGATACACACTGTGCCTCTTAGGATCTTTTTTCCTCCTAATCCAAGCCATGGGCACTTTTCCTATTGATTTTGGTCTGGATATAGGGCCAGGATAGCCACAATCTCATCCCCCAAACTGTGCCTGCAGGGGGTCTCCATGTAACACCTCTCACGTATTCATCCAAAGGAAAAGGACACCAGGGCATAATTCCCCACAATGGCATTAGCAGGAAACCGAAACACTTGTGTAAATGTTCCATCAATTCTGCTTCTAATATGATCACAATGCTCTGTTTACTGATTGACTGTCTAGCATGTGGTTGACGCTGACCTCAGGCCTTCATTCATTCAGGTTATTTACTGAGTGCATATTCTGTACCAGAAACTCCTTTTACAGTTGTGTTTTAGGTGAAATCCCAGCCTCCACAGATTTGACATAAATTATGATGTAAAATAGTTCAGACAGTTCTAACACTTATAAGAGAGAGTAATTAACCCCCATTTTGAAGATGAGGAAATAGACTGCAGAGTACAGAATTTACTCAAGGATATTTACGTAAGTGGTGGCAAAGACAGTCTTGGAATCCTCATTTGTCTGAGTATAAGCTCTTTCTGCCGTACCAAGACCTTCCTCAATCCAGGCCCTGCTTCTCTCGGGGCTTACAGTCTCTGAAGAGGAGAAAACCAGACCCAAGAGAAGCATGAAAGGATTGGCTCAGGAATAACGGTGCCTTAGGTTCACATTTCTTCAGAGTATACAAACCTGATTTCCTTTGAACCTACCCATGGTGGTGCCCTGTGAATAGCCGACATAATAGATCTTTTCCTGGCCTGTTTTCTGCAAAATAAAGTGTATCACTGCAGGAAGGTCAAACCTAGCCATCTCATCATAACTACAAGGGGAAAAGATAAAGTTATATAACAGATTATAATCAGTACAAGCAGAACCACTCCCTCCCCAGGTTTACAAATAAGTACTCGAGGTGCCAGCCCTGACAACTTGTTCCTATGACCCTCACAGCACTCGTGATGGAGCTATTTCAAAACTGAGATTCTGGGGTGTCTCTGGGGTCCTAGGCTGTCAGCCAGCTGCTGTTTGCTGCAGATGCTATCACAGAGTGGTCATCATCATTGTCAGTATTGAGCACAGGATCCATCTCTTAGTGGAAGGCTCCTCTTGCCCTGTTAGCAGACAGCAGGAGGCTATACAGATTCACTGGAAAAAATTAAAGATGCAGCAGGAAGCCTTCTCTTATGAAGTGTATCAAGAACAGATGGATATCAATAGATAATTTAGGTAAAAACATTAAAAACCTTTTGTAAGGCCACGAGAGATATTAGCCAAATTGGTAGTTTCTTTCTTTCAAAAACTGCTACCTGTTTTCATTTCTTTCTGGAAGTATTAGGACTTGTCGTTATTCTTAGAAGAGTCAGTCTCAGGTTAACTACCTACAAGGAAATGGATTTACACATCTTGTGGTCCAGTCTGAATCACTGGATACCAACTGCCGTTTGCAACTCATTAGCCATACCCAACCTTGAATGTGGGAAACCCGAAATTCCCTATATTCCCCCCCAAAGAATTGCTAGCTAATTGGTAAAATTGGGAACTATCATGGTAGGATGTTGATGACACAACCCAAATAATTTATCCAAATACCGGAACCCCTAATTCTTTATGCAGTTCTCCCAAAGGCATCCAAGTCCACTTTGATCTCAAGATTTTCATATACCTGAAAGCCCAGAACTCATCTTGGTCTATGGAGAGGGTCTCGTGTTTCCGGGACCAGGTGTTTCCCCTGCTGTTCCCCATCCACACGTCAAAGCCAGCATCTGCCAAGATGAAGCCCAGGCTGTTGTTGCGCAGGTTGGAAATCCAGTTGCTGGCATCACCCAGCAGACCATGCTGCAGGAACACCACTGGCCTGGAACCTGCAAACATGAGGGATGTTGTGTGACATGTCCGTCACCTTCCATGTTACTGTATAATCTGCAAGGACTTGTGAGTCAGGGAAGCCTGTGTTCAAATCCTGGTTCAACTGTTTGCTAGCTGGCTTATCTTGATCCATTCGCATTTTTGTAACTTAATTTCCTCATCATTGGTGAAATTTGATTTTTGTTATGACTTTAAAAGATCAGCGGGCACAGGTAGTACAATGCCTAGCAAAGAAAAAGAATCAAAACAACGTCCACAGTTTTGGGGTATTTATTACTATGGAACTTGTCTGGGACCCTAAGAAAGAGTTAGAAGTGATTCAGAAGAGTATACTGTAATGATTAAGATCAGATAGATAAATAGATCAATATAATGTCTGATCATATATATACACACATACACATATAAAAATGTGTAATGATTAAAGGTCCTTCACATCGAAAGAACCCACATACCAGATTGAAAGGAATTTCTTTCAGTGTAGGAAACTTTGATCATCAAAATAAAATCACAGTATAGTAAGTCTCCACCTTGCAAACATTCGAGTTACAAACTTTCAGGGATACAAATGAACATCCCATAACGAGCATTTCTAGATGTGAATAAGTCGTAGCAGTGCCTCAAATGTCTGTGGACATGGTCACAGTTGTGCTGCTGAGTGTTTACTGCACAGTGCAGTATTGTACAGTAGTACAGTGCTCCGTCAGAGGCCGGGATGTCCAGAAGCAAGAGGAAAAGCAGTGGGGATGTGGCAGGCACTGTTAGGAAGAGCAAATCATCAGCTATTAAAATGAAAGTAAAAATACCTGAGAGATCAGACCAAGGTAAAAAGATGGGAGACATCACTCTGCCGTCTCCACTTATCCCTCCTCCTCCAGATACTAACTTTTTCTCTTCACTCTATGCAATCCCTTATATCCTGGTTGTTTTACTGTACCGTACCACCATTTTAAAGTGACTATAAAAGTCAAATAGTTTATGTACAGTATTTTGGTGGGGTTTTTAATGCTTTTTATTTGTGTCAAAGGTGTATAAGACTCACTTTGTTGGAGTTACCAACAACTGTGACTTACCAACATTTTCCTGGAACGGAATTAGTTCGTATTTTGAGGACTAACTGTCATGTTGCATTGTATTCCATTGAATACGTTATGATTTGAATTTAAACAAGAGCTGCTGGAACAATATCAGCCACTAGAGGGGAATGTTCCACACTGACTGCATTAAAAGGCTGATTTTTTAAAATCCCAAACAACTTGACAATGCTACCTGACAATGAGTGAAGAGCAAATCAATAAGATATAAGAAAACAAAATTTGATTAATGAAGCGGGGCTACAGGTAACCCTTGTACTTAGTAATTGCTGCATTGACTCATCTGCTGGGAAGAGTCCAATGACTATTCATGCCTCAAGCCCTACCAGCCCTGGGATTTGAGGTTTAGTGCAATGTTTTCTCTCTATGCCCAGGCTATTTACTTATTTATACAAAATTCATTCATTCTAAAAATAGAGTATTCAGTGGCACCAATAATAAGCTTGGCACTCTTTTAGCTATTCTCTCAAACAAAATAAGTGAAGTCCCTACTCCTATTGAGTTTCCACTCTGGTAAAGAACTGACAATAAACTAACAAGCAAATACCCAGCACATCCAGTTCTGTTAAGTGCTATAAGCATAAGAAATCAGAGTTAAGGACCTGATATCAACAGACGGCAAAGGTTGCTGTTTTCAGTACAGTGGTGCATCAGTGTCTGATGAAAGGGAGAACTGAGAGAACAAAGGCACTGAGCTAGGAACATGCTGGGCAGGTAGAAGGCATAGCTGAGCTGCCAGAATGAAAAAGGTTGATTTCAAAAAGCTGCATGAATACAGACTGCAATAATATTGGTCCTGAAGCTTCTTTACACCAAAGGGCAAGAGCATTTACCCAGTACTTTTTGGTTATCGTTAAGGACGTGAGCCATGGTGGCAAGCAGGTCTGGATTTGAGGGTGACATATTGGCAAGTATTAGCACAGACATTCTCCTACATACTGCTATGAGTGGCACTTTCTTTGGGTTATTGTGAATGTTGAAATGAGACTAATGAAAACCTACGACTGTACTTGGCATATAGAAAGAACACAAGAAATTCTCTTATCTGTATACACGAGAGAGAATGTAGTTGCTGTTACAAACAAGGAGCTACAGGATTAAACGATTAGGGCCAACTAGAAAAAAGATGTGACATAATTTAGCAATGAAGATGAATATTTAAGAAGTCATTATTCACTGAGAATCTTATGTATTAAAAATGGAATTACAAAGCCATACAAACATATCAAAAATGAAAAGTGTAGATAGTTCCTTGTAAGTCATTAGTGAAAGGTGAGACACTGTTTTAAACGTTTAAGATGCTCTTTGGATGGGGAATACAGTGTGCAGCAGTGAGGATGAGATGCTGAATGGGCGTGTGCATTCTTCATGAGGAAGTGTGGCGGGCGCATTCAAGGGCTCATTGGGGAACATCCTGGGATGCTGGTATGCATGTGTATAATATGTAGTAGACATTTGGGGAAAAAGTTAAGTGGTAGAAGGGGCCAAGTTAAGTGGATTTTTCATGGTTTTGTTTAGTCTCATGGATTGAACCCAAAAACTTACACGTTAAGCACATTTTCCACCGCTGAACTGTGGAGCCCCTTCCAACCAGAAGGTGTTTTTTGAAAAGCAAACTGTTTGAGATAATTGAAGGTACAGGATGGAGTAGGATGGTGGTGATGGGGATCAAAGGGGAACCAACACCATTCTTCACCTGACCAATAAATCTCAGTCTGAACTAAGAATCCAGACTTTCCCAAACACTGCAATTACATGGAAGATTGCTGCATTCGAGTGACATTGGGTAAATCATACCTTTATTCTTAGGTTGTGTTAGGCCTTGAGGAATTCTGTTAACAGAAAGGATGTACCCATCTTCAGTTGTAACTTCATACTCCTCACAAGGGTAACCTTTATGTTGAATGATTTCACTCTATGGATAAAGCACAATTTATCTTGAGTTCAGCTCTATATGGCTGTATTCTTAACTGTCTAAAAGGAAGAGTAATTTTCTTAATGCTGCAAGACACAGATGAGAAAATTCTTACATTCCCCCAACTAATTATATTGTCTTAGAAAAACCAGCCAGGCCATCCTCTCCAGAACTCACTTCTTTGGTAATGGTGCTGTAAATGAACCCAGGGCCTCACACACTCTAGGTAAGCACTGTACCACTGAGCTATACCCCTAGCCCCTTGACTTCTTCTGTTTTTAATGTGGAGATCTGGTTAGGACTGTAGTTCTAAAGTATGGGTCAAAAGCATCAGCATCATTTGCACATTCTTCAGAAATGCACATTAGCACTTTCCCACTAAAGCTACTAAGTTAGGAACTCTGAGGGTAGGGTCCAGAAACTTGTGTTTCCACAAGCTTGATAAAGAGATCTGATGGACTGTAATGTTTGCTAAGCACTGGACCAGAACACTAATTCCAAAACCTGGGTGTGCATCAGAATCACACAGGGCATCTATACGTAGAGATTCTTGAGTCACTTGAAGTTAGAGATCAGATGACGCTAAAGCAACCAGCAGGACACCTGCTCTAGGACAA
Organism: Dolichotis patagonum; assembly: GCA_004027295.1. Taxonomy (NCBI): domain Eukaryota; kingdom Metazoa; phylum Chordata; class Mammalia; order Rodentia; family Caviidae; genus Dolichotis; species Dolichotis patagonum. The sequence continues at coordinate 37,265 of PVJX010004636.1, forward strand.
CTTAGCAACTCCCTAGGCCATGCCTTCCCTGAGACACTTTCAATTTTAAAATAGACTCAAGAATAGTGATAATTAAGATTCCTAATAAATTTGAGAAGAAACAAGAAAAATGGATATATATGTAAGCACACAAAAACATATTCGCATAAAATTTCAGGAGTTTCATATTTCTTGTCGCCCACATATGACCCTCTGCTTTAAAAATCCCTACTACATATAGTTGACACCATGTTGAAACTTTGAAAAACAGGAAGTTGCCAACTTCCCCTCAGCATCATCACTGTTCTTCCCCACTGTTTTCACCCAGGGAAGAAGGGAACTATTGCTATAAGAGGCTGCTGATAAGAGGAAGAGAGGAGAAGCCCAGGTGCTAAATACTTAGTGTAGAATGAAGGTAAGAGAGCACAGTCATTAAGAAGAAACTTATCAAGTCCCATGGTTACCACTATAATTAAACCCAATTAGCCAAGACTCATGGAAAGTATTGTACGTGTATGCATATGTGTGCATGTGTTCACTGCATACTTTACTTTAAATAAATTGCAGCAAGCATCAGAAATACTTATAGGGTTTGACAAAATAGAAATTGCTGGACTCCAATATTAAATTTTCTGACATAGTAGATCTGGTAGACCCAAAGCCTATTTCTAACAAGTTGCCAGGTGAGGAGGATTCTGCTGATCCAGGAACTACCCTCCAGGACTCACTGGTGTGGACTACTTGGAGATGACTTGGGTGACAAGATAAATATAGCAACTCGAGAATGGAGGGCACTGGACAAATGTTGCTGAAGGGCTCTATGGAATGTGTCAAGTGAATGAGGAAGGAGTAAAGGAAGTCTGAGCAGGGAGACCTAAGCAGGCAAGGTCTTATGGAGGAGGAAGACACTGAATTGAGCCTTGAGGACTGAGTAGGAGTTACCCAAGAGAACCACGCAGGAGAGGATTAGGGGAATAGACATCCTAGAAAGAAAAGAACACAGCTTCCACAAACATTGTCTGAGGATGGTCAACAGTCTTCATTTGGCAAGGCAGTTTATGCAGGATAACAGAGGTACATAAATGCATAGGCATAAAAATATAGACCTACTGTATTCTAAAGCATAAGATATTGCTTAGGAACTTTCAAGTTTGTATAAACATATATATTTTAAAACTATGAATGTTTAACTCTTGAATTGACATGATACAGTTTACTCAAAATTTACTTTCAAATCAGGTTGAGTAGAACACACTTATAATCCCAGCACTTCAAGGCCAGCCTGGACTATTTAGCAAGATCCTGTCTCACTCCTTGCCCTCTCCCCTCAAAAACCCCAAAAGTTTAACTTTCAATCTCATCATCCACACTTGAAAATCTAACTTAAGGAAAAAGTCAGAGATATGTATTTAAACACACCTGTATGGATGTGTTATCTATAATAGTAAAATAATTGTATGGGACATTGATGAAATAAACACAGTGATGGCCATGGAGAACCACCACCCAGAACCCCTTCAAGAAGGACTTGTGCCATCTACCGGGGAGTGGAGGTACTGTCAGCAAAGAGCCCTTGGCTGTCAACCTTTTGAGGAGGGCCTTGGTTCTGGACAGCCACAGCCTGGAGGGCCACATCCTTTCCTTCTATGTCCAGTGACTGCCTTGTTGGGCTATAAGGCTGATTATCTCAGCCCAACTTTGAGACCTCTGAAAGGCTCTTTTTTGATGTTTGTTTTGTTTAATAAAAGAAGACTATTTGAGGGTAAGAAAAAGAGAAAGGGAGAAAGGGAAAGGTAGAGAGAGAGAGAGACAGTGAGAGAGAGAGAGAAGAACAGACATGTCAGACAGCTTGAAGGGCTCTTCTTACTGCCCACCTTCCACAGGCTTTGCTACGGCTGGTCTTGAGAGTCAAGAGCCACAGCTAGCCTTGCTCCTTTACCCACTCTGCTCCTTCCCTGGTCTTCTTCCATGGGTGCTCTCTCTTCTCTCCCTCCTCCCTGTCTCTTCTATTTCTCCCCTACTCCTCGACAGACAGACAGACAGACAGGCTGAGGTCTCGCTCTATGGCTCAGTCTGGTTTTGAGCCTCAGTGGCACCACTAGCTGGGACTACTGGCACGCACGTTCACACTGGTCTGCAAAGGTTCTCCTTAGTAAACGTTCCACACGTGCATCTTGCCATATAGCCTGTCTGCTCCCCAGGGACTCCAGTCTGGGGCAGGTGTAAACTCCCCAAAATGGAACATAATCCAGGAAGCTGAAATGACATTCTTAGGTTAAGACCTTGGGAAATTCTTCATGGTGTATATTGTTAAATAGAAAAAAGTTGGAAAACAGTCAATTATGCAAAGCACTCTCTTCATTTTTGAAAACAGACACATCCATAGATTTAAAAGAAAAAGAGCCTACGTAGGAAAAAATCATTAGTGGCTAGCTCTGAGCTTCCCAAATTAGTTCATCCTACCATAATTAATAACTGAGTATCTGTCTTTTTTGATGAGTTGTGAGCTTCATTAAGTCAGGGCTTTTGGTAGTTTCTGTGGCTTCTGTGGCATCTTTCTGCGGCTTGATAGTACTATCTCAGGGGTCTACTGTGTGTTCAATAAATATGAAGCTAGTTGTATACCAAAGCATAGGACAGACTATAATCCATGTATATCAGTACAGAGAGTCAAACCAATTATGCCTGTTACTAGTAACTGTATGAATTTTCTAGTTCCCTCGCCTGATATAATTGCTCAGTGGCAACCCAATCCAATGGTTTCTTGTTGTTGTTGTTGTTGTGTTTTTGTTGTTTCAGGTAAAGTCTCTCTCAGTTTCCCACATAGGCCTGGAACTTGCAATCCTCAGCATCTCCCCAAGTAACTGGAATTACAGGCATTTGCCACTATATGGCTGTTGACAGATGTTAGAAACTCATCCTGAAATCTCAGAGCATGTAGGTGTTTATTCTGTCTAGGGGTGGGGCTGGGAATGTTGTCTTTGTAGTTAAGGAAATTCCCTCTGCTTGAGTATCGGAGGAATTTGTATAGCTCACTCTCCGGGCCAGAAAGCTGACTCTTAAGCTTCTGCACCAGTGTGGTAACTATTCAGATTAACCATCAGTCAGTAATTTGAATGGTCAGAAAAAAGCTGATATTTACATACATTCAGAATATTTCTATGCCTGTTTTAGAACCCATAGAAGAAGACTTCTTAAAGGGTCTGAAACTTGAAATTGGGCTGGGGCTCTAGCTCGGTGGTAAAACAGTTGCCTGGTAAGCAGGAGGCCCTGGCTTCCATCCCTAGTATCACAAACAGACAGACAAAACAAACAAACAAAAAAAAACAACAAAAAAAAATCAAGCTTGCATAAATCTAGGCTAGGCTTCTCTTTCTGTGAGGTATTGGGTAAGTACATGGAGCACAGACTTTGCACACAGCTGCCTTTCTCATCACACCTCTCCATCTCACCTGGGAGGGACTGTGGCATAATGACTATAATTACAGGCTTTGTGTTTAGGCAAGCCTGAATTTCAATTGTAGCTCCACCATGTACCAGTGTGAGGCCTTGTTTAACTTGCTTAACCACTTTAATCCCAGCTGCCTGATTTGAAAAGTGTAGATAATCATATCTTCTGCACAGGGCAGAGAAGATGAAATAGTATCTGTGCAGATTTTATCACAATGTCTATGAGGCGACAAGTGTTACTATACATAACCTTCATGAAACATCAACTTAAAACTGGAAAGCAAAGCCTATCACCCACCAGAAAAACTGTGTGGGATATTTAAAGGAATATATCATCATTTATACACTTAACTCGTTGTTCTCCTGCAGCACTCGGGGGCAGATTAGAATAGCCCTGGGTAATGCTAATGGTAGGTACACTGAAGGCAAGAAGTCAGGGCTGATGCTTTGCTAACATCAGAGGAAATAGGAAAAGAATAAAAATAAAGACAAAATAGAAATAATCAAGGATCTTAAAACTGGCCCCAAATCTGTCAATTATTTCTTTGCTCATAGGATAAATCTAAGGGTTCAAGGAAAGATTAAATAGTGTCTGAAACTCAAAGGGATTCATTCATTCACCCAAATTTACTTAATGTGAGGAGCCCCAAGATCTACTGACCCCTAGTTTAGCATTCCTCCAGTACAGTGTGCTACTTTGTTACAATACCCCTCTAGTATGAATCATCCCCACAGACAGCTGTAATGCACAAAGCAGATACTGCAGAGACGTGGACATTAACATCTAAGGCACTTCATCTCCCCATAATGTCGTGAAAACTCCAACTTACAATATTCATAAATGCTTCAGGGTCCACAGCTTTAGTTGGCAAATGTCCCGAGTTCACATTTCTTTGAAGCAAATAGGTCAGCAGAATCAGAAGCCACATCTCCACTCTGTGTGAAACAATCCAGGCTGTTGACACGATTTCTGACATGGTCCAACATCTGCACTTATTTTCCCTTGACAATATAATAACTACATCTGAAATCAGAAGAAGGATCTGGAGATTTAGAACTTCTTTATATATTTTCTAGCTTCAATTTCTTCCCTCAATTCTGAAGCACATTAAGTAAGCTTAGCTGACGGGAATGGAAGAACACCAAGGAGCTGAGAACATTTTTTAGGATGTTTCAATACCATCTGGCCCCGCCTGTTTCTCCGTCATAGTCACAAAATTATAATCGCCAATCCCTCAACTTCTCAGTGTGTGAAACTTTCTTTGATGCAACCTGGAGAGTCACACATGTGAGACAGCCCATAAACCCTTGTTCTTCACCATCAGTATTAAGGATCATAAGTAGAATCTCCCTGCATCCCTCCCACTTTTCATAATTCTTTGATGGGTACAAAGATACAAAGTCTGCAGAAAACATGGTGAGATTCTGTAGTCATATTCTATAGCTTCAGTGATCATTGTCATTTGGTTGAAGAACAAAAGTAATCATAACTACTTTTATTTAAAATGCCCCAAATTTTAAGGACATTTTCTATTTTTAGTGATGGCTAGGGGTTATTGACTGTTTAGCCCATATTGTCTAGTTCAATTAAAATATATAAATATATAAATAATTTTATTTTTGGTCTGTAATCACTAATTTCTAGAAGATTGACACCTAGTAATTGAATCATCTGCAATAACTAAAATAATGAGTTACTTCCTTCCATAAAATAAATGTCCCGGTGATGCAAAACCAGTTATTATCTGGCCAATTAATAACTGAGCAGCCCAGGAAAGAGGATTTGTCTGTTATTTTAATTAACAAAATGTGTTGGAAGTTAATTTTTTAAAAAACTACTAGTTGAGATTTTTTTTTACTTTTACAGCTCCTCGCAGCCGAGCTTGAGCAGCCGCGGAGATGTGTGGGTGAAGGAGCAGAAGGTGGAACCTGAAAGGCGAGCCTGTGAGAGGAGCCTCCCGGTGTGACTCAGCCCCGTCCAAGCTGGGCCGCTGGCAAGTGCGGAGAGGCAGGCCTGGCGCCCTTATCCTGAGTGGATCAACCGCCCACTGCTGACTGTATGCTCAAGAGAAGTGACTGGACCTAATTAAAGAGCAGAGAGCACATCTGTCTAGCTCTGGAGAGCCCCACTTCAGAACCACAGAGCTTAATGAAGTTACACAAAATGCAAATTCAGAGAAGTACTTTTACTGTTGACATTTTAGGATTTTAAAATGTTACATAGCCAGAAGAAAAAAAATGTCTCATTCAGTTTTTGTTTTTAGAAATGTGCAGCTACCCTAAATGACTTGCTTAATATTTCTGGGCTAGATTGCAGCAAGGTGAGAAGATACTTAAATTCATTGCTTAGTATCATGATCATATGAAATATCATTTCAGTGTTTTCTTCACCACTTACTAATGAAACTTCATATGCTACTAAAAAAGCAAGTATATCACCCTCTGTGTGTGTGTGTGTGTGTGTGTGTGCGCGCGCATGCTCACATGTCCTGGAGATTGAACATGCTTTTTAATTTTTTTTAAGTTTTGAGACAGAGTATTGCTGATTTTCACAGCCTGGGCTTGAACTTGCAGTCCTGCAGCCTCACCCTCCCAGAGTGCTGGCTTGCAGGTGTGTGCCACACAACCAGCTTCTTCTGCATTTAAATTTAGAATAATTCCCGAAGAGATCATTGTAAATTTGGCAGATACAGTGTACCACCCATGATTGCTCAAATATCAAATTCATCTGTTGGATGAATATACTTGTGAATGCTGTAGAGACTTACTGATGGAAAGCTAGTAGCATTAAACAAAGTAGTTTAGAAAAAAATTCTTGTTTTTCAGAATGAAACTGCAAATTCCTTTGCAACTCCCTCCCATTTGCTGGAATTACAGATTAGAGGGCTTTCACACTGGTGCTGTTTTAACCATAGTATGGAGCTAAGTTTTACTGATGTAATTTTGTCAGGTTTAAAACCACAAATTTAGCTGGCCAGGGTAGTGCACATCTGCAATCCAAGCACTGAGTCAGGAGGCTGAGTCAGGAGGATTTCCATGAGTTCAGTGTCACCCTGGGTTGCATAGTGAGTTCAAGGCCAGCATGAACTACAGAGTGAGGCCCTGTTTCAAACAATAATAATAATAATAATAATAATAATAATAATAATAATTTAAAAATAAAATCACAAACTTGAGGGCTTGAGGATGTGCCATGGATGCAATATGAGAGTCAAAGTCAAAGCTCTCATTGCAATCATTATATGATAAAGTGACCAAAATGTTTGCACAGAGTCAAACTCACATCCCACCCCTGTGTTAACATAAAATACCTCACAGAAGCCTTCAAGGTCTTCAGGCAAATAGGTGTGGTTGCGCAGAGAGGCCTGCCCACATATGATTCTTGCTCCAACTTTAATGTGTATCTTAGCTACATCAATTAACACGTTATAGCTTTCCATATATTGCATTCCAGTACTGAAACCTTGCAAACCACTGCATGTCAAAAGAAGGAGATAATCTCACCTGTGACTCCCAGCATTGGTCTAGGAGTTGTGCCTTACAGTTTCTAGTCTTCCTTCTCAAAATCTAACTAGCACCCAAAATGTTTAAATACCATTCAGTGTAATCACTAATTAAGGAGGTAGGCTATAGAGTCAGATAAAAGATCCACGATTAGTTCTATATGTGGCTTTAGAATATTTTCCTCCTTTTCTGAGCCTCCGTGTCCTTGTGAGATGTGAACAGCCAAAATAACTCTCTCGGGCTTAGGGCAGCTGTGAAGGTTAAAGGAAATGAGGAAGCACCTTGAAAGTGCTGGTTTGGAGGTTCTAGCTGTGGAGCTCAGCTACTCGTATGCCCTTGACCAAGGAAATAGTCCTATTCTGTCGTGGAAGGGCATCCTCTCAGACTGAGCATGCAGTCGAGGGAAGGACGCACACGGAACAGTGAGGGGAAAGGGGACACCCGCCTAGACAGCCAGATCAGCCAAGTCAACCTTGGAGATCAGTGTCGTGGTGGATGTCACAGCCAGGTCCTTTGCAAATAGGAAAGAAATCAAGAGTAGGAGGGAGAGGGAAGGAAGGGAAGGGGTAGGGCACAGAAAAACAATCGAAATGCATTGTGTGCGTGTATCAACACTCTACGAAGACTGCGATCATTTTAGTTAGTAAACATGCAAATGTTTAATAACATGCAAATGTTTACTAACTAAAAAGCCAAAAAAGGATTGCAGTGCCTGGGCACAGTGAGCTCCCATTTCATCTTGCCAGTTTACTATGTGCAGGCTATGAAGGTTACACTGCTGGGCAGTTGTTCCGGCACCATGGACTCCAGTTCTCTGCTCCAAAACTTGGAAGATGAAGCAGACGTCTCTGTCGACTTACGAAGCTAGGAAGCATCCGGTGGAGAGTGATGATCACATCCTCTATACATTAATTCAAGTGTGACTTCTGGCTTCATTCCTTAAGGTGATCTTCAGACCATTCAGTATCTCAGAGCCTCAGATAATTTAACACTAAAATAAAATGCTATGAAGATCAATGCAACATGCAACCTGTGAAATACAGTAGGTGTTTAAAGAACTGCAGTTCTTTTCTCCTGTTCTTTTTCTTCTTAAATGAGTCTGTGGCATGGACATGAATTTGGTGACATAAGATTTTGCACTTTTTTCTAAAATAGGTTTAATAATTTTGAGGGAGGGACAGAGTCTCACTATGTAGCTCAGGCTGCTCTTGGACTCTATGCAGCCTAGGCTGGCCTCAAAATTGCAGTGATCCTCTTGCCTCTGGCTTTTGAGTGTTGGGGTTACATAAAATCATGTTTTGAAACTAAAACATCATAAACTTCAGAAACCACTTACTTCAGCCTTTTCAATTTTATTTCTTTAGTAAAAATTTTAGGCCAATTATATAATTTAATAGAAAATTGTAGAATGCATATTTGTGGTAAATTTTAGACATTGTGATTTGCAAAGATAAAGATGCTCACCCTACTTTTCTTTCTGATACTAATTCCCACAGTTTGATGTGTATCCTTCAAGGCATTTGTTTTGCATTTCTGTACACACATATAGCTTAAACAGAAACATACAACTCTAGTGATAAAAATAGATAATGAAATGGCTGTGTGGTTGTACATTTATATATAGCTCTAAGACTTTTTTTAGAACATTATCTATAAATTTTATTTACATTTGATCCTAAAGTTTCATTCACAGAAAAAAATAAAAATGACCATCAAGGCACTCTTTCCCTAGAACTCATTAAAGATAAATCAATCTCATTACAGCGGTGTCTCTGGGTCTTAAAGGCCTGTACTTTACTCAATCCATTAAATCAGCTCCAGGAACCATATTTCTTGAGGAAGTGATTCTCAAAATGTGCTTCCTGGACCACTGGTATCCACTGAAATGGAATCCGGGAGACAGAGGAGAATTCAAGGACAAAGGCATGAAGTTTTTCCCTATGTTTACCTCTGGTTTTTTCATAGTGTCAGGCCTTATATCAAGTCTTTGGTCTACTCTTGGTTGATATTTGTGAATTGTAAAAAAAAAAAGGGAGGGTCTCGTCCCATACTTTTGCATATGAGTATCCAGCTTTTTCAGCACCATTTACTGAAGAAGTTGTCCTTTCCTCACTGTGTGTCCTTGCTGCCTTTTCAAATCGGCTTGCTGTAAAGGAGTAGATTTATTCCTGGAGTCTCTATTCCATCACACCGATCTAGGTGTGTTGTTTGATTATTGTTCTTGTGTAGTCTATTTTGAAGCTTTGTTCTTTTTGTTCTCAAGATTGCTCTGGCTAGGCAGAGTCTCATGGTACCCTGCCAATTTAGAGTTATTATTTTTCCTATTGTGAATTATGACACTTGCATTTTGATAGGGATTACATGGAATCTATAGACCACTTTGAGCAATGTGAACATTTAATAACATTAATTCTTGCAATCCATAAGCATGGAATATTTTTCTATTGTGTGTGTATATCACACACACAGTATGTGTATATCATCTATGTGTGTATATCATCTTCAATTTCTTTTATCGGTATTTCATAGTTTAGGGTGAAGCCTCCAAAGCCCTCCAGCTGTGGCTGATCTCCAGCAGCATCTATATTTTGTGGCTCAGCTGTGAAGCAGAGGCTCAGGTCCATCTTTTGCCACAACATAGCTGAGGTCTGCCCGATCCGGGTGGATCTCCCCAGCAGCAGGTCCACATTCACAAAGGTCTCGTGGAACTCCTTCTCCAGCACCTTCAGCCACCAGGGGAGACCCCCAGCTCGGGTAGCACCCCCCACCTTCTCCCGGGCAATCCACGTCTGCCAGACGCCCTCTCTGGGCATCAGGTTTCCAGGCAGCCCCACAGTGCAGGCCTGGCTGAGGAGTCTAACACTTCTATAATGTAAAGATCCTTTGCGTTTCAACATTTTTACTATATCTCATTTTATGTGACAACTGCACAAAGCTGCCTTATTTGGCTTTATCAAGATACAGTAGTGAGGTGATGCTGTAATTGTAGCTCAGTATTAGTGCTTGCCTAGCTTTCACAAGGTCTGGGTTCAACCCCCAGCATCTACATTTTCTCTCTCTGTGCCTCTGTCTCTCTCTCTTTCTCTCTCTCTCTCTCTCTCTCTCTCTCTCTCTCTCTCTGTCTCTCTCTCTCTCTCTCTCTCTCTCTCTCTCTCTCTCTCTCTCTCTATATATATATATATATATATATATTTGTCTTTTTCTCTTTCTCTCTCCCTCCCTTTCCATCCTGTCTCTGTCTGTTTCTATCTACCTCTATCTCTATCTCTTTCCAGGAGGTTATATATATATATGTTAGCAAGTACCCTTGTACATACATTATGTGTGCATATGAGTATTCTTACAGGATATAGTTATAGATGTGGGATACTTTGGAGAAACATTGTCTGCAGTCTATGTTTTGACAGCTCCCATAAGAAGGAACCAATGTGACTTCCCACAATAATGCATGAACATAGATGCTGCTCCATGCTTCCTTCACCAATTCTATACCTCAAAAATGTTTTTGATTTTGCCAATCTGATGAGATCAAGATTGTTGAATTTTCCCAAGCTATGAGGAGCTTTTGAATTTTAAATGCATTTTGGCTATTTAATTTTGGCTTATGAATTGTCTTTTTAATTATTAGCCTGTCTTATGCTTTAAAATAAAATGTAATGATTTCCTTGGGCTTTTTCTTTACTAAGGATATTGATCTTCAGTTTTTATACATGCTAATATATTTCCTTTAATATTTGACTTGTCTAACCTTAGTTATTGTTTCATCACAGACATTTTCAAATGTCACAGAATTAAAACTTCAGTTTTCTTTTTTAGCTTCTTGGCTTTCTGTTTGCTGAGGCAAATATTCCTTACCTCAAGGTTAAAAATTATCTTCTTTCTATTTTTAATATTCTAATAATTTTTCCATTGGATTCCAGAAAAAATTTTACTTTTCAGTATGGGGTAATATCGAATCTGAATTATATTTTTCTACTTAGTTATTTAATTTGACTAGAATCATTTATTATTTCTTTTTTATTACATTTGTAATAACACTTATTCCATCTTTTGATATTACAAAAATCTGAAGCCCCAGAGAGCCATGATTTTCTTAGAGCAGTGGTTCTCAGCGAGAAGCATTCACCTTCCAGGCAACTTGGCAGAGTCTGGAGAGTTCTGGGTGTCCTCACTAGGGGAGTGCTGGTGGCATCTAGTGGCAAAGGTTAGGAATGCTTCTAAAGAGCCTAAAACACAAGAACAATGTCCCACGACAATGAAGTACTGTATCTGGCTGGTCCCAAATGTCAGTAATGATGAGGCTGAGAAATATTGAAGTTATCACAGTATATGAATATAGATCTGGGAAAAAACACTCCACTATATTTATATTTTTTCATTGTATTTAAAATTCCTGGGTTTTGGTATCTGCTGATAAATCTTCCAAAAGTTGTTTGCATTTGAACTTGCCATCAGGGGTTAGCAGATGTTTACTTTCCACGTGAGAAACAACGTGGCCTTTTCTCACTGTCCATCCCAAGGGCAGTATTCATTCATGTCTATGAGATGGTTCCCAACTCTCCATGGCAATGACACGTTCTGTTCACCGCCGCTCTAGGACAGACAGTAATCTTCTCCAGGACAAATACATGTACTGATTGTGTTCTTTTCAGAGCGTTGGTTTTTATTAGGTGTGTAGAGAGGAACCCCAAAGTTTTCAAATCCAGCTTTACCTCTCATAGTTCAAAAAATCAGATTCAAAGTCATCAGAATCACCTAATCGATGAGAATGAATTCAGGTCACACCCAAAGCTTCTGAGCAGAGTCTGTAGGTTTGGGGCCAAATAGCTTATATTTAATGAAGTGAATCAAATGATTCTGGAAATGAGTTGGGGTTGGGGGCCACACTGTGACACACTGATAGGCAGACTGAAAGCGGGGAGGTTCCCATCTCGCTGAGCTATGAGGCAAATTCCAGCTTAGCTCCATTCCCAGACAGGAATTTAGTCAATAAAGTAAATAAGAATGGGGGGGGTTAAGGATTTCACTGAATTCACTAGCATTAAAAATGTTGTTAAATGATGATTCACAGCACCCATAATCTGTTTGAGATTTTAAAATTTGTAAAGCAAAACTACAAGGGTTTAAAGGACACATAAGGGTCACTGATTTCTGTGATGGCTAATGATAGTTTATGTTGGTTCAGTTTTCTTTCATTCCGATGTAGATTTAAACATTCATTAAGCATCTATAAAACAAGCTTGCCCTTAATAAATGCAGCATACCAAAGCTTGAAAGAATAGGATGATACAGATTTGGGCTCCAGGGTGCTCATGGAAGAGTCTGTCATCCGGTGCCTCCCTCACAAAGGCATTTTGCTTCACATGTGATTTTACGTGGACATACTATATCTCAAACTGCAAAATTTATTAACTTCTGCTACAAGCTCAAAGTAAAACTGCTTCTGCTATCTTATATAATTGAAAAGAACTAGGGTTGTTTATAATTTTAGTTAAAAACAGTTACGATTTCAACTATCTGTGCAAATTTTATCATATCACCTAGCCAGACAAAATGGAACATTAAAGTGTAAGCCTAGATGATTATCATCACAGTATTATCATTTATATTTTATATGACAAATTTATACTAGTCATGTACTACTGGATTTATTTTATATATGTTGGAACCCGTGTAACGTTTTTTGTCTGACAAGATGCTTTTGCTTCTAAAAATGTCTTGAAATTACTGGTGGATGGAATCTATAATCCCTCTCTCTCTCATATTATATCTAGTTCTGTTTTTTAATTAGAGAATATCTACATATATGATAATCCTTTGCAATTTTGCCGCACACAATAGAGGAATTATTTTAGTCTTGCGGTACTTGGGGGAGAGTCAAGCTTGAGTGACTTGAAAACTTTAGGATTATTACTCAGTGAGCAGTATGAAATACCACAAACCTCGGTGAAGGGGGTAAGAGATGGGAGGGTCCCTCCAAAGATACTAAAGTGGCTGACGTAATTTCCCTGGCTGGTGCAGGGCAAAGTGCATGGTTATAACTGTTATCATTCTGTCTTGATACTGGGAGTGGGTGACATTACTGGGGGCTGACCCAAGGATCTTTGCTTTGAGTTACATCCTCCTCTGATTTAATTTTATTTTGAGACAGTATATCACTAAATTGCCCAGGCTGCGCTTGAATTTTGGGTCCTCTTGCCTCTGCAAAGTGCTGGAATTATAGGAGTGCACTACTGCACTAGGCTGATCCTGCCCTGGTTTTAAAGGTGGTCATTTTATTACATTGCACAATTCACATGTTTGATCTGGTAAAGATGTGGTAGAGCAGCTGCATTATTTTACAATGAGAAAGCTTAGGCCCAGAAGAGGGAAACAATTTGTTCCAGCGTTTAAGATCAGCATCAGCTTGGTGGAGGCAGAGGTGAACATAAGACAGGGGTGAAAGAGAAGAAAAAGAATGGAGAGGAAGTGAGGTAAAAAGTCACTTTCTATGACCTCACTAGGATTCAGGGACACCCTAGTGGCATCCACTCTCCAACACTGAAAGGATTAACTGGTAAGGTGTCTGTTTTTAGGGACTACCTCTTCTTTCCATGTTCTGGCATTTAGAGAGATGCTCCAAGATTCTCATCTGCTTCCTTTGTTCAGTTGCTGAGTTTGACATATGTCATTCCCAGGAAACTGTCCCCAAAGGTTCCTGTCCTGGGTTTATTTCATTATCTGCATATGCCTGGCAGACGTTTCCAACAGGAAAAATGTGGCTTGTTCTTAATTACATTAATGCACACCAGACAGAATTAATCAAAACAAACCATTAAAAAATCCAGAAACACCATAAACAATTTTTTAAATGTACTTAAAGATCTAGAAGAAAAATTGTTTCTTCTCCTCCTCTTACATTACTGTCTCAGACTGGTAATATAACTAATAAAAGATGGAAAAATTGAGGAATATTAGGTTTCTTGAAAACATTTTCTCCAGGGCCATTAACGGGATAAGCATGGGATAGGTGTATGATTGATTCTGGAATATGGAAAGACCAGTTGAAGTGTAAAGCTACTGGTTCACTAAAAGGGAGCCTGCCTAGAAGAGACGAGACAGGAGATACAGAAGAATGGAATGCAGCAGAATGGGTTCAAATCCCAGTTCCGCCTCTCACCTACTGTGTGCCCTTGGATAATTTTCTGCCTTTTAGTGTGTTTACCTGCACATTAGTAATAATGATGATGTTAATAACAGTAATCGTCTTTCTTATAGCACGGCTGTAAACCAAGATGAGGTATGTATCTGAGGTGCAAAGCATGGTCCCTAGCACAGAGAAGCTAGTAAATACGTTGTTTCTATTTAATTATTCTTAGAATAATTATCACTTTGTGGGTTTCAGGTTGAAAGACTTGAAAATAAAGCTGATTACTTGGAAATCTATCTTGTTTTTCAGTGGAAATTTAAGAGGTTGGAGCAGGGGATGATTCCTGCCCTGGACCGCGCTGCGGGGTAGCGTGCGTTCGCAGCGTGAGCTGTAGCTAAGGCTGCCAGGCCAGGGCGCACTCTGCCTCCAAGGCTGCTGTGGGCTTGGCCATCGTTGGCAGGCCAGTAATTCAGAGTCCTCCTCAATCCGTGTGGCCACAGCAGGCCACACGAATTGACTATCTGTATTGATTAAATCCCCCAATCTATTGCTAACTGTTCGTGTTCAGAAATAGACAAGGGGTTTGAAAATATATTCTACATTTTTGCCATAACCAGGATTATCAGTTTCTCTGAAATCTGAAAACTACTCTGACTAGAAGTTTAAAAAAAATTTATCTGAATGTCTGTAGGAAAACATTCTCTCTCTCTCTCTCTCTCTCTCTCTCTCGCTCTCTCTCTCTGTCTCTACTTTATTTTATTTTATTTTATTTTATTTTATTTTATTTTATTTTATTGGCCTTTTAAGAAGTTACTCTATAGTTGATGTGATGGCAGCACTCAGAAAGCTGAAACAGGAGGATTGAGTTTGAGGCCAGCCTGGGTTACATAGTGAGTTCAAAGCTAGCCTGCACTATGTGGTGAGACTCTGTAATAATAATAATAATAATAATAATAATAATAATAATAATAATAAAAGTTGTTCCATTTGTAGAGCATCTCCCTTTTTTCTTTCTCTAGTGTACAATCAATTCAAGAGGAAGTAAAGCACATTTCCTTGCTTATTCCACAAAATACGAAATGAAAAGATTTTTCTCTCACTTCTAAAAGATTACTACTTATTTTTCTCTCTCTTATATACTCAAATTTGCAATTTGTTCCTGTTTAGAATACTCATTTTTTTCTGTGTAAAGTTTTAGAACTTTATCACAGCAAATTTTGTAATATATATAAAAATTAAAATTTTCTTAGTTTATTTTCAGAAGTAATACATGAGAAACAAAAATATTTAAAAGAAAAAAGTAAAAAATTGAACATTAGCATAAATATCCATGTGAGCAAAATGGTTACATAAATTTTAGTTCATCCTTACAATTCTATTCAGTCACTGTAAGATTATTGTAGAGCTATATCATAAGTAACGTAAGATTGTTCATCGGATGTTTTTTCAAGGAAAATAAAGACTACTAAACAGTAGGTATTGAATAGTTTTGAAGTTAAAAACAAACATGAATAGAAATGGAACCAGAAAAAAAAATCTATCCAATATTAACCAAGTGAAATTCCCTGAGGTTAAAGATACTTGTTTATTTGTTTGTTTACTTATTTATTTATTTATTTTTATGTGTGTTTGTGTTAGCATCTATTTTCTAAAATGTTTATAATAGATTACTTTCAGTTAACTAAAAACATAAAAAAATAATTTTTTTCTCCATTTGAGAAAATATTACCAAACTTATTCTACTCTAAGACAGTGACAGTACAATTTAGGAGCAGGAAAAGCCATGGATATGACCTACCTCAGTGCAGGGTCCCTTTACTGGAGGAGGGCCGATCCAGGATGGAGTGTCCTCAGGTTGCATGCAACAGTAGAAAGGAAGGCTGAGGTAGGAGAAGAACCAGGACGCGTAGTATGCAGAGCTTCCCTTTAATAAGCCATCACCTTAGCAACCAGCTTGACTGCCTCAAGCTAAAATTCTGGAGTCGCTTTAATCTGTGGATACCATTTTCCCTGTTTGCCCAGTGGAATTCATTGAGTACTGTTTTTTCCCCGTGACCTAACTTCCTCCCACTAGGCTGTACCTC
This sequence comes from Dolichotis patagonum, assembly GCA_004027295.1. Taxonomy (NCBI): domain Eukaryota; kingdom Metazoa; phylum Chordata; class Mammalia; order Rodentia; family Caviidae; genus Dolichotis; species Dolichotis patagonum. Next base: position 53,411 of record PVJX010004636.1, read on the forward strand.
TTAAGTATTCTTCCACTTCCCACTGGGGTCACAGGCCAGCAACCAAGACTTTTAACTCGTGGGCCTCTAGGAAACACTTAAGATTTGAACTATAGCAGTGTACATAGTATTATACAGCACTGAATGAAGCACATGGTGTGAGATTTTGTCTCTGCATATTAGTTTCCTATTGCTGCTTAATGAATTACCACTAATTCTTGCATTGTGAAGGGTGTAATTCTAAGATCAGTGTGTCAGTAGGGCTGTATTTCTTCTGCAAATTTCAGCAGAGGATGCTTTTTTATTTTTTGTCTTTTCCAGATTCTGGAAACTACTTGCATTCCTGGGTCATTCCAATCTTGTTTCCACTGTAACTTTTTTGACTTTGAGTTTCCTGTCTCCTCCTTATAAGGCACCTGACCTTACCACTGAGCCCACCCAAATGTTCACCACCTCAAGATTCCTAATCAGGAAGATTCTTTTCCAGAAGAAGAAAAAGAAGAAGAAGAAAGAAGAAGAAGAAGAAGAAGAAGAAGAAGAAGAAGAAGAAGAAGAAGAAGAAGAAGAAGAAGAAGAAGAAGAAGAAATCTCCAATAAATAATATGTAGTTATAGGTATAGCTAATTATATTTGTAGATAGAAAGATATATAAATATAGACAAAGTACACAATATCTTAGAAAATATATTTAAAATAGTGCAAAGAGATAAACTCCATTTTAAATGCTCCATTTCAAAACCTGAATAATAAGGGCCAGCACTAATTATATTATTTTCCCTAACCCTGTGTAGTTTTGTAGGTCTTGAACTTTTGGAATGAAAATATAATAGTACAGAGGATAAAAAATGATGCACACGGATACAGTATTGCTGTAACTGAATGCCACAAACTGGGGAATGTAAAGAATGGAGGCTTCGATGCTTCATGGTTCTGTGGACTGGGAAGTTCAGCAACATGGCACTGGGTCTGCTCAGTTTTTGGTGAGAGCTGCCTTTATCATGCCAGCTTGTAGAGAGTATCACGTGGCAAGAGAGAGCGAAAGCATGCCTGAGGACCTTTATAACAGAGCTGCTCCCTCCAAAACCTAAGATGAATGAATTGATCCACCCAGAGGGCAGAGCCCTTGTGACCCAATAACCTCCCAAAGGCCCCACCTCCATACTGTTAGCATGTGAATGTGGGGACTAAGTTGCTGGCACATGAAATTTGGTAGACACATTCAAGGCGCTGCACTGTTATTTCAAATTAAAAAGTAAAGAGAGAGGAAAGATACAGCTCCTGTTCTCAAGTTACTTAAAGTTCACTGGAAAAAAAGACATTCACAAAAGGTAACATTGGAGCACAATAAAAAGTGACTTATAGAGGAAGCATGAGGCGTGAGATTTAAGCAAAACTTTAGCAATATGGTAGATGTTATTCACCGCATTTCTGAGGTGCGGATAACCTTTTTTGGAGAGAAGAAAGGGGCGAAGATCAGAGTGGATAACACTCCATTGGGAAACGCCTACCTTGCTCTTTGGTTACTGAGTTTCAGAAAGGCCACGATTTGAGCCAGCCGTTACCTCTGAAACAGATTATTCTGCCGATAGGAAGCTCACCAGTTCCAAAGAGTCAGAATTTTCACTTCACATGCATCTGCATTGATTGAAATGAACGCTGTTACCTGCCTCATTCTACAAATTCTAGCAATAGGATATTTAGGCTTGAAAAACTACAGGCACCTGCTGGGGCTGTGACAGGGTTGTGAGCATGTTTCTTGATTTGCAGGATTATAAGGACAAGAAAAAATATGGAGAAATATCACTGAGTTTTTCACAAATTAATATTATTTATCTGTAGCCAATTGGAGCCATTCCTCATTGAGGAAATTTTGCTAGATTCTATGCCTATATGAAAGTGATCTTGATATTTTAGACAAAATAAATATACTATAATTGGCTTCACTAATAATTCCTTATAATCTCAATTTGGTGTTTAGAGTTTGTAAAGAAGATCATTTCCCCAGTGTCTCTTACATTAATTTTTCAAGTAATTTTGGTTCAGGGTACTACAAATATGACTGTTTTGTTTCATTGTCATTTCTGTATCATTCCAACTTGTACACATTTAACTATTTATGTGCTATAGGGTCATTTAGAGTGTCATGCTTCCCGGATTAAAATAATGACTCCTTCATTTGTGTGCTCTTAGATAAATTTGACATACCCTATATTGCAGATTTCTTTTCTGTAAAATAAAGATGACCATATATCATAGAGTCAAAAGTCTCAGATCAGATATTTGACATATAAGTCTTAGTAAAGAAAAAATTATTACTCACATCTGTGATAGTTGATATATCTGCTAGCATATGAAGTTCTACCTTACAATAAAAATGATGTTGGTTAACAGTGAGACTTCTTTTGTCCTGTACTTAATCTAGTAATCTAAGGCAGAAAATTTGAGATTATTAAAATATATATTTAAATATGACATGCATAACCGAAGAAGTATCCATGTTACACATGGCTAGCAGAATACATTTTTACAAAATGAAAATACTTGCATAGCAGCACCTAGATCTGATAGTAGGGAATTTTCTAGGCTCTAGAGGGAGCATTTCCACCAAATTCTGGTTTCCCTCCAAAGGTCACCACTTTGAAGACTCTAGAACTAGAAATATGTACCTACATAAAAAATATTTAGTGAGATATGTATTCTTTTGTGTCTATTTTATTTTAATGAATAATGTTCTTGCAAGATTTATCCCAGTTTTTTTTTAACAATTCATCTTGTTTTCTATGCTATTGTACGCCCATACCATCTTTTATTTATTCATTCTTCTATTGTTCTACATTTAAATTGTTTCCAGTTTTGGATAATTGTGAATATAGATGTTTTGTATACTTTGGTACAAATTTTTGGTGAACATTCATCTGTATCTTTGTTGTACATAAACTTAGAAATGGAACTTGCAGTCTTGCAATGTGAATTTGTTAGGCTTTAGTAGATATAGTACTGCTGAAGATAAATCCAAAGTGTTTGCATCCATTTACATTTGTTGTTCTTTACAATTTTAGACATTCTGATGGGTATAACTTGATATCACCTTGTAGTTTAAATTTGCATGGTCCAAGTTATTAATAATCTTTGACACTTTGTCCATCAACATATTTTCCCTTTTAAGTGCCCATGCAACTCTTTCTCATTTTCTTTTTTTAAAATTTTTTATTATTTTGAAGGTAGTGAAATACAACAGAACAAGACAGAACAAAGCCAATTGAGACAGTGCAGTGAAATTGGTACAGAACATCACAGTAGGTTACCAGGATCACAGTAATAGGTGCCCTAATATATCTTGTTATCTTCATAATAGTTGTTCTTTCAATCAGGTATAGCAAAATCAAACCAAATACAGAACATTATAGAACTTACCAAAACAGAATATTGAATAAAGCAACACAATTTATCAGAACAAAGCAAACAGTGATAATAATATTTGCCTTCAAAGATATGGTAGAAGAAAATCCCCCCTATTTGCTATATTGCTTATGGTCAGCCTACCGAGAGATGCTCAGACCTCTGGCTCCCATTTGCTAATGGGGGTGGGGAGGATGGGATGTTAGATTCTCAGCCCGAGCACAGGTAGGCTCACAGCTGCTTACCAGGGAGGTGAGCAAGTTGCTTGGTTTCCCAGCGCCCTAAGTTCCAACATGGCATTGATCTCTGGAGATGCTGTTTGGTGCTCCCCTTGGGGTGACCGCTGCTTGCCCAAGCCATGACTGTTTACCAGGGAGGCGGACTGGTTGCTTGGTTTCCCAGTGCCCTAGGTCTGTTTTTCATTTTGTATTATGTTGTTCTATGTTTTAAAAAATCAATTTAAATTAATTAGTTATATAATACAAAAGTTTTCTGTATTTAAATGTTAACTTTCATTCTATGGCTTGGCTATTTTTACTCTCTTAACTGCTCCATTGATGAATGAAAGTTCTTCATTTTGATATAGTTCAACTTATTAACTATTCTTTCTGTGACCCATTCATGATATTTTTCTTATTCTATGCTACAAAATAGTTTCCTATTATTTTTCTGGAAGTACTATTTTATTATTGAAATTTAGATTTATGTAAAAAGAAAACCCACAAATTGGGAAAAAGTCTTAATGGACTGTCCCTCAGACAAAGGACTTCTGTCTAGATCTTATAAAGAATATAAAAAAATCAGACCCTCAAAATTCAAAGACCCAATCCAAAAATGGGCATCTGAAATGAATACACAGAAATACAAATGGCAAATAAATACATGAAAAAATGTTCATCATCATTAGTCATGAGAGAAATGCAAATTAAAACCACACTGAGATTCCATCTCACCCCAGAAAGAATGGCCAGGATAGAAAAAACTACCAACAACAAGTGCTGGAGAGGCTGTGGGGAAAAAAGAACTCTTCTGCACTGTTGGTGGGAGTGTAGACTGGTGCAGCCACTGTGGAGGTCAGTCTGGAGATTCCTCAAAAAGCTGAGTTTGGAAGTCGCATTTGACCCAGCTATTCCACTTCTAGGCATATTCCCAGAAGGTCTGAAAACATACCACAGTGATATATGTGCACCCATGTTTATAGCAGCACAATTTGTAATAGATCTTGGAAACAACCTAAGTGCCCATCAACTGAGGAATGGATAAAAAAGTTGTGGTATTTTTATACAATGGAGTACTACTCAGCTATAAAGAATGATCACATTGAGATATTTATAAATAAATAGACACAACTTGAGACCATACTCATAAGTGAAATAAACCAAACACACATGTGTAAATACCATATAGTCTCCCTGGTATGAGAGTTGGTAAGAGTATATAAGACTTTATGGTAATCATGATTTCCCATTTCATTGCTTTGAAGTCTTTCAATGTTTTCATTCATCAGTTGGAATGGCTTTATTCTGTTTTATTTGACTTTATTATGTGTGATGGTATGAACAGCAGTTTTGAAGTAAACAAAACATTATGACAGCCATTGCTGATTTAATATTGTCTTCCTTAGAAGTCCTACCATACTTCTACTCTGTTATTACCATTGGTTCTATCATGTTGTGTCTTATTGGGATTTTAATATATGTGATAGTATAAACAAATTTTTTTATTGAAAATGAGATATTATAGTAGCCATTGATCATTCTCTGTTATTCGGGTCAGAATGTCCTGTAGTTCTGTTATACTGTTGAGTGGTTTTATACTATTGTGTTATGTTTGATATTATTGTATTTGAAACTATCCTCAATTATAGCCGAGAAAGAGATATTTTGATAACTATTGTTAATGTCCGGTTGTCTTATTGTAAAGTGTTGTGTTGCTTATGTTCTTCTGTTCTGATCTGCTTTGTTCTGCCCCCTTTTTTCATTCTCTTTAAAATAAAAAAAAGAAATTTAGATTTATAAGCTTGATTTTTGTGTACGGTGTGAGGTAGATGAAAGCATATAACTTTTAAAACTATGGGTATCATTCAATGCAAAAAAGCATTCTTCCTTCCATACTACACTGCAGTGCATACTTAAATTTTAATTGTTCACTGCTATTACTATGTACTTCCTAAGTAGATATGATTTATGAAAAGGTTCAGGTTAGAAAGAATTTTTTCTTTAATTGTTAGATAGTTATTTTCAGGCAGTCAGAAATCAGAATTACCTTGTAATATAACAGACATATGTAAATTGTTTTTTCTTAGTGCAAATTTTTTAATTATTTAATGTCCTAAAAGGATACCTACAATTGTAAACAAACAATGCAAGTGCATAACTTACTAAAAAATGCATGGACTGAGTCTGATTTCATGGACACTTAATTTAATATTTGAATTATTTTCTTTACTTGTTGAAACAATTATGTCATTACTATACAAAAATTTAAAAATATGAAATACATTACTCATAATGTTATTACCATGGCAAAAATTTCTTCAGTTTTCATCATAAATACTTTATCAAATTGTTTCCATATATTTAAATAGGTAAAATCATAATTCTACTGCTTGCATTTTCTTCTTATCACAAATTATATTGTATTACGGGAATTTTTCCATATTACTTCATGATTTTCATAATGATTGTGGTTCTTCCTCAATGCATAGTATTAAATAGATGAATGTCAGGGTGTTTGTTTGTTTGTGTGAGAGAGGGTCTTACTATGCAGTTCAGTCTGGTCTTGGACTCACTGTTAGTTCAGGATGGCCTTAAATGAACAGTGATCCTCCTGCCTTAGTTTCCCAGTTGCTGAAATTATAGGCATGTGCCACCATGCCAGGTTTGAGTGCTACTTCTGAGAGAAGAATGGCTCTTGGAGCCAGCAGCTTGTCGCATAGATTTGCCAAGTAGAATAGAAATTATGGAGCTGAATCTAGATTATTCAAGGATCATCTCCTTTGAGGAGTACCGCAGGAAGAAATTAGCCTGCCTCAGATTTACAAATTTTTCCCAAAACATTTGTTTTTCCTTTCCAATTTATGTTCTAAACCAGACATGGTGGTGCACACCTGTAATCCCAGCATTCATGAGGCTGAAGCAGGAAGATTACTGTGAGTTTGAGGTTAACCTGGGCTAGAGAGTGAGTCCAGACCAGCCTGAACTACACATGCAGACCCTGTCTCAAAACAATACAAAACAAACAACAATAACCTATTCATTTTCTAAGCAGTAGTAGTCTTTTATTTATGTGTAGAGCCATCTTTGCATGGGGATACCTACAAGTCTTTGTAAATAATGAGATTAATTATGTGAAAAAACAGGCAAATTCTTACTCCATTTAGTATTTGACCCCCCCTTCCCACTTGGTCATATTTTGACTGCTATTAGTGAAAACAATGTAAACGTTTAAATATGCCGGTGTTACCGTATGTGTTCAAGTGTCTTCCCAAAACCTATGCAGTCATAAAAACTATAAGCTAAATAAACTCTTCTTTCCTTCAGTTTGGGGGTCAGGTACTTTGTCTTAGCAATGAGAAAAAGGTAACCAAGACAACTGGTGTGATTTAGCTGAATTTCCCTGCTCTTGGAATCTGTCATATGAAAAATATAATCCTAATTGCTGATGGTTCTAGAAAGAAAAGAACTGTGGAACAGACCTGGACCTAACCCATACCCTTGAGCCAAACCCAGGTGAACTAACCCTGCAGTATGTGAGCCAGTGAGCTGTCCATGGCTGTTTGTCACACAGCATTGTTGTAATAAGACCTCTCTTAACTAACTTCACCTTAGCCAGATTCCTGAATCAACTAGCATTCTCCTGTATTTCTGTAAAACACATTCACTAATGCTCAGTGTCTATTAAATGTTCTAAGATATTAGCAGGCTTCTTCCACTTGCACCATGCACTTACTCAGAGTTCTCATAACTATTTATGACAGTGTTATTTATTATACCAGTTAAATTATTACATTGGGCTGGGAATGTAGCTCAGCAACACAGTGCCCGCCTTGCAAGCATGAGGTCATGAGTTCAATTACCGGTACTAAAATAAATTAAAAAATAAATTATTACATTAATTTTGGATAATTTGTTGAATTAAAGAACATATTGCTGTATAAAAAAATCTTCATATTTTTATTTAAAATTTTTAATTGACTAATTTTTTTAATATTGCACTGAACTCAGATTTATACTTCACTTGCCTCAGTCTCCCAGAGTGCTGGGTTACAGGTATGCATATGTTCAGTTTATATTCTTTAAAAACCTCAGTGAAGGCACTAAAAATAGTGATCAATTATATAGTTTTCCTAATAAATGAAAATTATAAAAATGTAGAAGGATTTGTGTTTAAATTGATTCTCATGAGTTTTTAGTTCCCATTCCTTTTTAAAGACACTGAAACTAAAAAGTAAGAATGACAAATTGTGGGTTATTTATTGAGGAGTGAACATATGGTATTCAGTATCAGAAGACCTTGGGTCTACATGCAACTATGTATGTGTTAATTTATATTTACCTGGTTAAGTTAAAACATACTAACAAAGGTACATATGTGTACTGTTGTATGATTCCCTGGGAATCACTAATGATTTTTCATTAATTACATCTTCATAGAAGATAAAGGACTCTTCCAAGTTCACACCATGCAAGAACATAGAAACTGGCAGTAGAATTTCATGTTACTGCTACAGAGTAACAGTACTGCACAGAGTCTTAGAATCAATGTATTCCTTGCACTTCCCTTGCTTATTCTAAATCAGGCCTTCTGGAAGCCACTTTAAATGTTTCTTGAGTGCAAATACAGTAGCATAAATTCCACTTCCATAATGAAGATATGGCAGCCAATCAGACAATTTCCCTTTAGAGCAAAGAATAAAGGAAATCATTCTTCATATGCTATGATTTATTTTCTGTTGGTAATCTCTAATATACTACTGTCCAACAGCAGAATTAATTTAACTTCATTTCAAAGTCAGGGGCCTAGAACAAATAAGCAAATCTTTTTAGTAATTAGTAATTCATCTTATCCATAAGAGTAAAACAATCTCCTGGAAAACTTAAATTTTATTATTTTCCCATTCTACTATTTTGTCTCAGGCAAGTTGATGTGGGTCAAGGTTTATTTCATTGCTTGTTTATAGATGACTCATTTAATGAATGTTGGGCTAGTTGTGACTCCAGGTATGTCACAAGGGCACAGCACACAAAACATTCTTCAATATGGTTGCCTTGGCAAAGAGTTTCTCTCTAGACCAACATTCCGATGTTGACAATCAATTGCAAAACAGGATTGGAAGAGAGCAGGTATTATTTGATCATAAACACACACACACACGTGTGTGTGTGTGTGTGTGTGTGTGTGTATCTCAAAGAGAGAAAAAATCCGCTTTTAACTGTTTTCTCAATTGTACATTTAGCAGAGAAGTAGTTACTAGATACTGGATTAAAATGGGCCCCACCCTTAACTGAGGGGAATAAGATCCTCAGATTCCAGACACATGCATTTCACAGAAAAACAGTGTCCAAATAATCTCTAATTGAGATGCTGAAATAAAATGTCTTAGCAAATGCAAGAAGGCTGCTAGAGTCAATCTCAATTTTCATTAGTATTTCCCCAAAGCCTCTTGTGGACTTGAAAGGAAATTTTAGCTAAAAACTAGATGTTTACATCTACAGATAATCCCTCATCAAAGCTATGATCTTACGGTACAAACGTTGAGGGGCATCGAGGCCCCAGACAAAGTCAAAATGGTTCCAATCTGGAAACATATGGAAGTAATGGAGATTCCCAATTTGAGGAAGTATCCTGTCCACATCTTGGGGTGTTACAAGGATGTCTTGTCCACCAGCCCAAATAGCAGTGGGCACCTTCATAGCAGTCAGGTCATATATTGGAGGCTGACTCTGTATGTGAGAGAGAGAGAATGAGAGATGGAAAGGGCATTCATGAGAAGAAGCTCCTCACGGCAACACGGAATTCAAATAAACTGAAAGGCTGTGAAATGGATATCTACTATGACTTCAAGGCTGGGCCCCAAGGGAGATAAGAAGAAAACGTGAAATGTTCCCTACCTTTAAGGAGTTTGCAAAGTAGGGAACAAGGCAAGATTGCTACAAAAACATTTATACACCAAGTAGTGCATGTTGATGGCCATAAAACCATATCAAAACACAATGGGAGTGAAAACAAAGGAGAAATTACTTTCCACTGCAGATTCAAGGAATATGGACGTCTTCCAGAAAGGCAAAGTGGAGTCGTTTATCAGATGACTATAAGCATTAATTAGTGAAATGGTGTGATAAAGGGACAGACTGAAAGTAGAACCTGAAAAGCTCTATGACACTGAGGATAGCTGGTCCATATTAAAACTATGGGAATGACTAAATTCTCTAAGAAGATACAGAGTGCACATTGAGATCATGCTGAGGACTAAAAAGAAAGAAAGTTATTGAGATTAGTTTCTCTAGAAAAATGTAATAAAATTGACTTCAAATGAGCTACAATCACTAACACAACAGAACTGAGCTAAAGCGAGGTAAGACCAAATAAATGATGAAAAATTCTAAGGACACTGATATACTTACAGACTTTAAAACCTGATTGTATAGCCTTTTTTTACTGTATATTCTTGTGTGTGTGTGATTCCATTGTCTTGTAAATGATATAAAAATATAATATGTGCATTAAGATTAATGGAAGAAATCAGAATTATTGTATATAAAGTCCAAAATGAGAGTCTTTTACTCCTTTTTGTTTATTTGCTTCCCTTTCCCTTTCTTCCCTTCCATGAAGTTAATTTTTGTTTGTGGAACTTTTTAAGCTTTTGTCAAAATATACATTCTAAGAGTGAGGAGAAAACTTTGGAAAGTAATGGGAATGTTCCATATTTTGGTTATGGTATAGTTATACAAGTAATATAATTGTCAAACTCTTTAAATTTGAACTAAAACATTAGCAAATTTTATTATATATAAATCACATTGTAATAAAACTGTTTCAAAAAATAAGAAAACATAAGATACTCCTTGCAGATATTTTAAGGTACTAACAGAATCACTCTAACAATCTGATTTCTTGTTGAGAAGCTAACTGGTCTGATTGGTTCTTTTATGATCAGAAATAACTCCATTGATTTGTATTTACACTACTAAATACCCTTTAAAAAGTTATTCTGGAAAATTGCTGGAAAAATTGAATGTGCTTAGTTCATACGTAGAAGCTCAACCCCTGACTATAAGAACAGAAAAGGACCGGAGGAACACTGGAAAATACAGTGCTAAGTGAATCTGCGATATTTTATGAGTAACATTGTGTGAGAAAAGATGCCTTACAACCCAACTCTTGAACGCTGTTAATTTTTTAATGATTAAAAGTCACATAGAGCAACAAGATGCTGAGAGAATTGGAATAACTACATTAAGACATCCGATTATCTCTGAGTGCAGAGATTACAAATGATTAATTTCTTTTGTATGTGTTTCTTTTATGTCTAAAAATACTGCAATGAATACAAGTCAAAATTAAATTTCTTTTTAAAAAGTACTCTATCAGTGCATGTGCCACTAATTAGAAGATACGAGTCTTGTCAGTCAAAAATAATTTCTTACTAAATTCTATTTTGCAAATGGGAATGAGATATAGAAATAGAGAGAGGTGTGAGAGAGGAGGAGAAAGGGGAAATAAAAAGAACTGAGATGTGTTACATATATGCACCAACTCCCCACAATGAATGTAAGCGCTGTGTATGACAAACATGTACTAATAAAAAGTAATTAAAGGTTTCTCAAGCGTGCCATTCTGGGATCATACTGACTATCTCACCTGATTGTAGTGCTGCATGTTCTCAGCTTCGCTTCCCCAGTCATATGCTCTGAATTCATCAGATTGGTAAAGCTGAAATAACATGTTTTAGAAAAAGAATACTCAAGGTAAGACTCATAGGGATAACAGTAAATCTTAGAGAAACACTATACTGGGCATAAAATTAGACCCCTGGATCACTAGAAGCATACAAGTACCCTCTTGCTATTATTAAAAAAATGGTTTCCCAAAGAGAGGCAATTGGTTTGAAGGAAAAACTAATGGAAAACCAAGAGTCATCAGAGAGAAGTCAAAACCCAGATATCTTTCTCTGGGGAAGACTCAGATTTATTAGAGCTCCCCCAATTTACTTCTTGCTCTGGCTTAGGATCTATTTTATAGGCTCTGATTTAAAATGGGGCCCATATCATCTTCTTTTTCTGCACTATAAAACACTTTTTCCTAAAAGCTAAGAAAATCAAGACATGCAGATGGCAACAAGCACAAACTGGAAGCAAGCGATTAAGCTTCACGGGGCATGCCTGCTAATCAATGCTGTCCTTTCATGTAGAAGACTTGAAGCAATTTCCCATAACAAAACTCTACCTGTTTTATATGCAGGATATTCTGTACTGACGACCCAGTGGGTGCATGTGACAGATACACATCCATTCGACTCTAAGAGAGACATTAAACTCATGTTACGACAGTCACACAACAAAAAAAACTATGCCTTTCAGAAGAAGAGAACGCATATGTTAAGAATTAATGATTACTGGTGCTTTGAAAATGACAGAGCAGAATCATCTAGGTAAGTATGTGTCTATGTCACACATTTGAAAGTGAAGGTACTGACTAGTACCTGACTAGTGAGATGGGCTGCTTGGGAGCAAACCTGCCCCAGCTTGGAATCTGCAGAGCAATTATCTTATTTTGTAGTAGAAGAAGCAGTGGTAGACATCTTTGAGCAAAGTACTTAAGAAAGGTGCTTTGTTCAAGTGCTGGTTAGTGGTGGTGGTAGTCATGGTGGTGTGACCATATTAATAGATCAGAAAACCTGAATGTCAGGCCCTCAAATTGTGAATTACTAGCCTTATGACTTAGGTTAAATTACTCAACATCTTTCAGTTTCTATTTTTTCATCTGTTAGGTGAATATATTAAAAATCACACTAAGAACTTTCTGACCTCTTGAGAGATAAAATAAAATATTATATAAGTAAAGCTGAAAACCAATTCCTTCCAAAGATTACTTTGATCTTTGTAAACATCATACAGATAAAAATTATGAATCAAATAGTAATCGTAATTACATGTCTTAGAATAGAATAAGCCTAACTGAAAGAAACTATTTCTTTTGAACAAACAGGTTTTGAGAAATAGTTCCTCATGGGCTTCAATCTAACATAGCTTCTCGAAGCATTAGGGCTGGCGGAGAACAGCTGTCTTGGGACTGCTCTTACTGTAATAGCCTCATTGGCTCCAATTAGAATATAGCAACAATAACTGTTCAACAGCTATAGTTTGAGGATGTAAATTCTGCCTCCTCATCCACTCAAGAGGAGACTTTTTCTTCCCTTTCCTCCTTCCTGAATTCTCAAATACAGGAAACAAAGAGTTCATGAAGTAGGAACTGCTAACTCATCACAGGAAGAGATCCACCACTTTTCTATTTTGTTCAAACTTTCCAGGTTAAGTGTTGCATTTTTTTGAAGTTAAATCACTCATAAAAGGAAGCACATGAAAAATAAGTAGAGTGCTTATAGAGTATGCACTTCTTTCTATGATTCTATTTTTTAATGTAATATATTGTGAACATGTGAAAACCTACTGCCTATTATGGAACATCCCATGCTAACTTTGAGTGAAGAGTGCAACTGCCTTTCCTGGTCCTAGCTGCCATGCTCATGGAATACCTAATTTCAAATAGTGTATGTGGAATATGCTATGCTATCTAATCTGCATAGAAAATATCTGCCATTAAAAGTTTAGAATACCATGTAAATTTATATAGCATAATGGGTAGATCAAAACAAACTAAATGAAAGCTATAATGTCTTTGCATATTAAATGGCTCCATAATTACTATACATACCATATTCATATTGTTCTTGTTGAATCCAGCCCATAAGGACATAAATTCACTACATATCATCCAGACTAATTTGTGGTTACAGACTTTGGTAACAAATGTCTTTATATTTGTATCTTCTAAAAAGAAGCCTTTGGTACCAAATATGCCCTGTAAAGGTAAAAAGTAATTATTCTTTTTACATCCATCTTCCAACTTCTTGATAAGACCTTCATTCTAGGAATGAATAATACTTAGGGCTCTATTTTCATTTGCATTTAAAGTTTCAGTCAAGCAGATCAAGTCACTCAAGTAAGTATCTTAGGAATCCATTTCCAAGAAAGGAAATGTATCAAATATTATTTACAAGGAGACTGTAGTAAGAGTCCATGCCAACCTCAAATTCAATTCTCCATGGTGAAAAACACTTGGATTTTGTACAATAAATGATTGCCACTACTTCTCATTTATTGATAAACAAGGTGAAATAGTTTTTCTCCATTAAGCAATATGTTATCTAGACTATTAAGGAAAATCAGGTTTTTCCATATTGCTATGTACACACTGGCTTTCTAGTACTACAAAGATAAGCAAATTCTCACTATGAAAAGTAGAGAATGAGATACTAGAGACAGGATGCCTTTGGATATCAAATATATGATGATATCACGATGATAGGATGGTGTAAACGTCCAGGTCTTGAGAAAATAAGCATGGGTAGATTTTCCACTGGGTCTTAGAGCTTTTGCAGAGCAACCAATGACAATGGTAAGTCTTAGAGCTTTTGCAGAGCAACCAATGACAATGGTAAGCTAGGCAGTAGAATTTAAAGTGGGAGGAATTTTGATAGTAGATAATGTAGATTGAAATAAGCAAGAGTATTATCTGGCTCTTATCTGATCTATGTTAGAAAAGCAACACATGTACAAAACTGGTGCATTATCAGATGGATGTAGTTACCTATTGATTAAATGTAACAAATTTGTTCACTCAGCCCTGCCCAGATGTAGATAACATTCAAAACTAATTGATGCCAATACATTTTGTAACAGAATTGTCAACCACACTAAAGAGAAGTTATGTCACTCAACTTTATTGCACTGTTTCAGTAAACAGTATAATAAAATCATCATCAAACCAGTCATTAGGCCTTATAGAGATTCTTTCTTGCATTAGCTCCTTAATTTTTTTTCTGTTGATACTACTCCAACCCAAACTAAGGCCTTATCTTCTTACATATGAATCACTATGACATTCTAACTGGGAGCCTTGACTTCATTTTAGCCCCAATCCATTTTTTCTATTGCCCCAAATTCAAATGACAACCTTGGTAAAATACTATGTTCTTTTTTATCATTACCGTCATAGAGAAATAAAAACAAACAGAAAAAACATTTTAGGGGCTAAAATTTCAAATTCATAATTGTCAGTTGACTTTTTCTATCCTTAAAGAACACCAATAATTTTAATGACTACTTGGGCTACCAGGCATTTGAGACTTTGCAGTATACTTCTAATAAGTTAAAGCAAACTCGCAATAGGAAAGAGTTTTTAGTCAGCTTTATATAACATTAAAACCAGGGACATCTCTGTCACACATACTTGAAGACTGTCTTACAACTAGACAATGTGAATTAATTGACCTGCCCCAATAAATGGAAATGAAAACTCATGAGGATACCCTCTACTGATACAGAAGTCAGTTCAGTCTTGAAATTTTAGCATGTGCTCAGATCCATAAGACTGGAAATAGTGAATTTTATATGAGACCTATAGAAGCCATGGAACAGACATGCACACATACACACTTACAGGTGTGTGCTTAGAGAGTCTTGATTTCTCTAGAGTTAATCTAAATTGCCTTTTTAAAAATGTCATATAAGATTTAAAAATAAGAGCAAAATGAGACCCTAATGTACATACTGGTAAAAGGAAGAGCCTACCTTGATTGTGGACTGTGGAAGCAGAAAAAAGCTGCTAAAAATGCTCATGGGATATTTGAACGAGATCATAGGGCCCAAGGCAAAATTCATTTTGATTCTTTGTGCCAGTTCAGGAATGGTGGAAAAGGCTACAAACCCTGAAAGAATAAGAGGTAAGACAATCATGTAAAAAGTAGAAATAGGCATTATTTCTACCAACAAATATGGCGGTCTATTTAGTCATTTTTTTTGGTTCTTCTATTGCAATGATTTTTGGGGATGCTGGGAAGTTTTTTGGAGTTATTCTGCAAAGAGAATCTGCTTCCAGTTGTTTTTACTCCAAAGTCCCCAGCTTTCTTTTATTCCACTGATGAACAATTGAAAAGTTTTAAGTTTCTGTATAAATACTTTTGTGTAATTGTTAGCCCATAAATATGAAATTTTATGCTGAATAGATAAACCCAGTTGATTTATCATAGTTTTTGTTTTTAGCCTATAAACAAATGTGTCCATTCTTTTGAATTAAGTGTAAGCCCCTTTCTCTTATTTGTTAAATTCAATTTAGGTTGTAGGTTGGGAGGAAATTACAATTGATGCATATTTGCTTTTTGGAGGGAATATTTTATGGAATTATGCTTTCCTTTTTCAGCTCAGAGGGAATTAAGAAACTTCCTTTTTAATGTTATTTCATTGGACTTTGGGTACATGTTAGTTCTACTACATCACCATTCCAAACATGCTGCTAAGACCTGAAATCTAGACAGGGTTCACCCCACAGGCAGTCTTTGGTCTACAAGGGCATGGCATTTAAAGACCTAGGTTTGTTCCCAGAATAGGCTAGGAGGCACCATACAAAGCCCTTACTCCATTTCAACTTAAAAATAAATCCTTGTAAGACTCTTACGACACTGACTTTTGTAAACATACCTATTGTAGTGCCAAGTGAATGTCCAATGAAATATAGTTTCTCCTGACCAGTTTTATTTACAATGAAATCTATTATTCCTGTGAGATCATATCTGGCCATTTCATCAAAACTGAAAAATAAAACAGGGGCTTAAAAACACAAGTCAAACACACACACCTGCTCACTTCTTTTTACACACAGAATACTGTGCTGCTTATTTATTCTGTGTGTATCTATTGTTTACCCAATTAAATGTAAATCATTGTTGCTTTTTTCCCTTGCATTTACAATTTGTGTCCTAATAACAGGAACTATTTCAAGGAATCTGTATGCCATCTGAGGTGCAGTCTTTTTCCTCCTCTTTATTTCCAACTCTTGCTTTTCTTTCTCTTCCTTTTCCCTAATTTGTAAGCTTCTGTTTCTGAATCTCCCATGAAGTTCACAGTTCTTAGGGGTATTTTATACCCATCTTTAGAAACAGGGCCGTTGTCAATTATGATCTCATTTACTAGCTGAGTAACTTGATAAATTACTCAAATGCTCTGAGCTTAAGTCTCCTCATCTGAAAAATGAACAGGGTTGTGTCCGGTTTATAGGCAGTTATATGGGTTAGATAATATGAATGAAATAGCTTGATTGCTGGTAGACACTTAGTCATATGTTGCTATTAGTGTTTCTGACCACACAGGTATATATTCACTATTTTAGTGAAAGCATACATGAGGAAGTTTAAATCAATGTAACAAAGAAAAAGAGAATTGTGATGCCGTAAGGTAAGCAAGCTCCAAGCTCCCAGCCAAGAGCCAGTGACACAAAATATTCCGTTACCCTTGTCCCGCCACTGAGCTCTTCTGCTAAAAATCTGTTCCACCTCTTTTTTGTTCTTAACCTGTCAATGTGTGCTGCATATGTCACTAATTCGATACAAATACACACTGTATTCTATCAGTGCTTGAAAATCAGTGGAGACCTGTCCTTTAGTCCTTTAGCAGAAAACACTTCCAGTAAAAGAAAAAGCAACATAGCAAAAACTCTTATTCTCAACTCCTTAGTAATGTTTTTAAAAAGCTCATATTGGTGTTTTCCTGAACATTATATGTTGTACAATCTGAACATCAATTTCTTTTAAATAAATAACAGTGCACATCATATTCATAAAATTGATTAGTTCTCCAGAAGAAAACAATGGTAAAAATATAACTAAAACGAACAGAAACTGAGAGATTTTATATGTTCATCATTTGAATCCTCCAGGCATACGACAGTGTAAACTTTGGTTCAATGAATGAGTGCCTTAGTCATAGGAATTTCCTGAGCTGTCCCTTGGACGTACTTATAATGCACAGAATTGGTCAGAATTGAATGTTCAAATGATCTTACTAAAATAAAATAATATGCCTGTGGCAGAATCAGTGGAAATTAAAGTTTCTTGTGGTTTTTTTCCTTGAAGATGTTATCTTGACTTTTGATTTTTCTTAGATACCTGAAGGCCCAGAATTTGTCTTCATTCACTGAGAGTGCCCTGTGTCTTCTTGACCAAGTGTTCCCCCGACTGTTTCCCATCCATACATCATAGCCTGCATCTGCTAGGAGGAAGCCAAGGCTTCCACTGGCAAAATTCTCAAGCCAGTATGCATTGTCTGCAAACAGGGCATGCTGCAGATATACAACTGGTCGGGGGCCTGGGGAGGAGTTTGGAGAGAAAAGTGAGAGAAATACACAATAATTAAGAGTACGTCAGACACATTATAAACACATACCACTAATGTGTGGTAAACAAGAGTTCTCTCCTTGTCCTTAGCGTAGAGCATTATAATCACATAACTTCAGTATCTTGGCCAAATACCATGTACCTGGGAATATATTGACTGATCTCTATGAATTAGATTAGTAAATTCTTACAACAGCTCTAAAAGTAGCTGCTACAGACAGAAAACAAGATACACAGATGTAGAACATCAGCCAATATGATATCACTTTACACATCTATTAAAATGAATAAAACACAAAAACAATGGCATTTCCAAATGCTGGTGAGAATGCAGAAATCTGGATAACTGATACATCGTTCGAGGGAATGGCAAGTCTAAGCAACCACTGCGAAAAACAGTTTGGCTCTCTCATATGATACCAGACACTCAGCTCCCACACAGCTCAGCAACCGTTCACCTGGGGATTTGTCCCAGAGCACCAAAGGCCATGCTCACACAACAAAGCTGCACGCTAGTTTTCACGGCAGCCTTGTTTGAACTAGACTAAAACTGGAAACAGCCCCAAAGACCTTCTTGGCAAATGATTAAGCAACCATGACATAAAAAAGCCAATCCTCAGAGATTGTGTTCTGTACAAAGTTTGTATAAACTTCTTGAAATGACAGAACTACAGAGACAAAAAATAGATTAATGGGGTGAGGAGGGGAGTTGTCAGGTTTCTCAAGTCATAACTCCAACCGTAGTCAAGTGGAATCTGTATACACATGTGACCTACAATGATACAACAGCTGTCAGGCTTACTGAAGGCCTACATCTCTTCCACAACAGGAAAAGGGGTAGAAATGGACACTGATAAACATCTCACCAGGAATCTATCCAAAACCTCAGCCTCTGCTCACTGTAGAGCATTTGAAAATGACAAGAGTAGAATCAACTCAACATACTTCTGCCAACTCACACATTCATGAAGGAGAGAATATTTGATGAGATAAAAAGAACCAGAGTTAAAGGTTCACAAAAGACATCATAATTTAATGGGTAAGAACTAGGATGCCTGAGTTAAAATTCTGGTTCTGTCACTTATTATTTGTGTGACTTGGAGATTAATTACATAATCTCCTGTGCCTCAGTTTTATCCTATGTAAATTGATGACTATTAGGGTTGCTGGGAGCTTTAACTGATTTATAGTACTTAGAACAATAGATGGTTTTAATTTCAGTGCTTTCCAAAATTCTCTCTTCTTAAGCAACACTTTCCCTGTGCACTTTTCTCTCTTCATATTTCATAATCCTTTTTCTCCATCTGATTTTCTTTCTTTCTTTTTTTATATTTTGGTACAGGGGATCAAACTCATGTCCTCACACTTGCCAAGCAGGCACTTAGCTGCTGAGCTAAAATCTCAGCCCCCTCCACTGATATTGCCAAATATAACAAGATACAAAAACAAACAAGTAAAATCTAAAAAATATTAATTTTTTAAAATTAAAAAATTTAACAGAAGATGCTCTGTTGAAATTAAGATAAAAATGAATATATTTTGTATAAGAATATCCTAAAATAAAACTTCTATTAAAATTTTTCTGACAGGAAGAATACAAGTGTTACAAGAAACTGGCTTATTTGACCTTCAAATCTAAGTAGGAATCCCCTATTTGATCTGGTAGAGCTATTCACCTCTCACTCTTATTTTTCGTCCTGAAACCTGTGAATTACAAATCCCTCTGAGGGAGAGAAAATGCTCAGTAACATGATTTTAGCTCCCACTGAATGTGGATGGTGGAAGAAAAGATGCTGTACCAACATGGTAAAAGGCAACATGATTTGCCTACAACCCTCTGCAGAAATTGTGCCTTCTCTTATCTTTCCCTCCTCAGAGATTGTGCAGTTTCAGAAGTGTCACTGTCACTTAACTTGATCTTTTATTCTGCAGAGGGAGGCCCATTGCTTTTAGTAAGAACAGAGGAAATTTTGGGGGTACCCCACTAGAATTAACTTCACTCAGCCCAATCAATCTCTCCCCAAACAGTGAAGAAATTCATTTTCCTGGAACGCATGAGAAACCAGTAATAAATTAACAAGATGTGGGTTCCACCTTAGCATTACATCCTAGCAAACAAGCCTACCTGCTCAGCAAGCTCAGGCTTGCCCTCTGTGTTTTTACATTCTTGCCTGTCATCAGTGAGCTAGAGGGAAAAGAATAGCTTCCTCGGTAGCCATTGAAAGAGCAGTCCACTAACTCAACCAGTTTTGACAAAGCAGCCATTAATAGGTGACGTTAAACTTCAGTCACATGCGGTCCTCCTTCTCAGGAGACACATATCTATACCTGTGGACCTAGTATGTCCTTTCCCATGGGGAATTCTGTTGATGGCAAGTATGTACCCATCTTCAGTAGTGACTTCGTACTCTTCACTGGGATAGCCATTGTATGTGATGATCTCACTCTGCCGGGAAAAACACAGGGTCATAAGAAATTCGTTGAAGGCTAGAAAATGGAAGTAGAACAGAGCACCTGGTGTGAGCCTATGGGGGTGAATTATATGACATCTGTAACACTATGTGACTATAAAATTATTTTACTATGTAAAGACAACATAATAGAATGTTAAAAATATCTACTATTGCCTTTTTTCTTTTCTTTTCTTTGCTTTCTTTCTTTCTTTCTTTCTTTCTTTTTTTTCTTGTCTTTTTGAGACAGGGTTTTGCTATGTAGTTCAGGCTGGCCTCAAATCACAGTGATTCCCCTGGCTCAGCCTCACAAGTGCTGGGGTTACAGGTATGTGCCACCATGCCCGGCTATAAAGTTATATTTTTAATCACTTACCTTTTGTGGCCCTGTTGGATTAATATTCTTAAAGTACAAATTAAAAGAGGAATTGATATATATAAAAACAATACAATTCTGCTTTTTAGTACTGACTTTATTAGTAATTCAGACAAAAGAACAGGCCTACTTAGCTTAACTCTTATAAAGATGTTAAATTGTAACTGTCTTATCAGATAGTTTCTGTTATATCAAGATCTTTTGTAATCATATCATCCATTAATTCTGCTTTATTTGGTGTTCTCTGGAATTTTCCTGGACTTACAGCATTCATCCACACTTCAGGATTTATTTTATTTTCCAAATCCAAGAGTCCACTCGCACTTAAAGTGCCACAAATCAAATGAACTGTTGCTAAGAACAGCCACATCATAGGTATACCTGAAAAAAAGAATATTCACAGATTAACTTTATCCACCTGTGCTGAATAGTGAAATGATGTCCTTATAAAAACTTGAATGACACTCTGAGAAAGCTGATAATGTACAAAAGAGAACCAATACAATAAACTTACACAGATAACTCCTCATCTGCTCTTACAAGAAGAAACAGTCCCGAAACAGCCCAGCTGTTCTAATGGAATGAACTTAAAGTAGTATGGGGGCTTTTTAAATTTTTATTTTGCTCACAGTTTTTCACTTACTGTAAGTCTTGTTCATTGGTGAAGTCTCTGGGTATCTAAGGATTCAGAGGACAAGTTTCCACACCATGGCTAGTGACGTTTAGTCTAGCCCAGGATCTCACAAAGCAAGCGAACACAATGAATGGATGAAGCTTCAGCCAAGTAAATAAGCTTACAATCACTTTCTAATGACGTGACTGTTTCTCATGTGAACTCCCAAAGTCACTTCTTGCACATTTCAAGGTGCAGTGTCACTCCCTTGCTGCGGTTTAAGAGCTTGTCTCTTCAAAGGCAGGCCACCAGCATGAGAACATAGTGCATTCTCAGCGGAGAGTTGCTGCAACCAGTGGGCATCATAACAAACAAGATTGCTGATTGGTAAGTTTTTTAGTAGTTTTATCACCAAATAACAAATACTTCGATATCTAGTTAAAGTTGATTTTCTATCTGTGAATGTTATATAATTGAAGGGTTTTGAAAGTAGTAATAACATCTATGAAGTGGTTCCTGTCTGCTAGGCTTAGTCCTCAAGGCTCCATATATATTATTTAAACCTAGAAAATTCCCTGAAGTTGGTACTAATATGCCCTCTCATTTTATCAAGATGAGGCAAAGGCTTAGAGAGATTTTAGAGCCACTCCAGGTCAAAGAATCTGCAGATAACAGGCCTGGATGGATATGCAGACAGCCTTGTACCTGCTGGATACTCCCATTGTGCCTCCCAGTTGTGATAAACCAACATCTTACCTAGTTCTAGATGAGCTTCACCTGCTCCAGAGGACTCCTGATTGATTAGGAACTTCTGAATTTTTGTTTTTGACAACAGGCTTGAGGGTGAGATATGGTTGCAATGACAGTTAGAAACTAGAGAGATGAGAAACAGGAAGCTAGTAGAAATGGGAAACTTTGGACTATGACACGCCCAAGGCGTCTCCCTGACACAGCAAATGCTGTGATGTATTTAAAGGTTGGGAAACAGTGATCTACAAGTAACCAGTGCCAAGTGCCAGGTAACTAGCGTGGCTGAGTCATTCATGCTTGTGCTGAGTGTTTGTCAGTCTAAGTGGGCGTATTCAGTAATATATTCAAAACAGTGCATCAAATGGGGATGGAATGGACTCAACAGCCAAATGGACAAAATCAGAAACAATAGCATCATCCCTCCCAGCTCCAGAACATAACAATAAAGATCAAATGAAGCAATAAATGCAGAAGTGCTTTTGTCAATCTAGTGTTCCGAGATGAATGTGGCCAACTCAGTTGAGAAGTGGGGATGATCAGACTCCTGACTTGAGATCAAGAGTTTACCATTAGTGTGGCTGTGGAAACTGACTCATATATCAAGGGGATTTGGTCTAATGTCAATTTTGACAGTGACTTTTGTGGCTGAATCAGTGCTTTACACAAGTAGAAATGGAAGACTAAGAAGATAGGAAAACTTAACTCTAAATCCTGCGTAAAATATCATATAGTGGAAGGATGAGTGCCCCAATTTTCTACTGCACTTGTATGCCTGTGAAGCCTAAGAATTTCTCATGCTCTTTTTTCTCTCAGCATGCATGAAGGCAGTATTAAGTCACTATCCAGCATGATTTAAGAGTTTTAGTTCTCTTCATTCAAACTTAGCCTCAAATCATTTCAGAAGTTCAGAAAAACAAGTATTTTCTATATTTGTTCAAATTTTAAACTCTACTCCAGTTGAGTGGGAAATTTCATGTCAATTAAGTGAAATATGAGTAAAAGGAAATGTTCCTCCTGCTGGAAGAAGAAACAGTTATGGAACAGACAAAGCTCCATTTTCGTCCAGCCTGATGAGAGCCACGTTTTGTTCTGATTGTGTTAGCATGATGGTAGAGGTAGATTTACCTGGAGTCACCCATAACTGTGGTTTTAAAACACTCCTTCTAAAACAAATTATAATGGACTCCTTAGAGAGTTCTATGAAGCAAAACATTATTATTCCTGTTTTAATGTTGATTGGTTGACATGACAATATGGAAATAGCAAAAACATAGTTAACTTCTCAGTCTTTACATTTTCCATACTAGTTTAAACCTCAAAACAATTCCTACACTGTTCATTTTTCATATTCCTCCCTCAACTTTGAGGGTTATCTTAATAATCTGAGCAATCCTTTGGCTTGTACAGAAACAGACATACCCAATAAACGAAGCTAACCTTTATGACCGTGTTTTGCCACTCTTTTGTATATCACTTTCCTATTTTAATAAGTACTCAATGTATTATCTAATATTACATATTATTATACATAGCAGTATTTATATATTACATATAACTTAAATGTAATAACTATTATATAACACTGCATATAATTATTATACTGTTTAACATTCACATTGACTAAAGTGAAATAAAGTGAAATAAATACTTTGATCCCATGAAATACAAAATAATTACTTCAACTATCTAGAATCTCAATTATTTCATTTTTCTCCTCTTTGAACTAAATCAAACTGGAGCTAGAAAAAGGCTCTTAGATAACATATGTATTAAGGAGCAATGTTTTGGAAGAACTGTGATTTTTTTATATCTTAATCCAAGAATCTTATCAGAGCCTGAACAAATACACAATGACCACTGCCCATTCAACTCTCAAGCTGTCTGAAAATACACAGTTTAATACTGATCTCTGACTGCAAGAATGATTATCATTTTCCTTCTAGTGTTCCAATTCAAAGCATATTTGCTATAACAATACTATCTTTTCTTATTTGTTTCTTTTTTTCATAACACATGACTATATGTAAAAAGAGGCACAATTTTCTTTTGAATATAATTTGAGTTAAAAAGTTTATTTCATAAACAATGAAGCAGAAATTAAGGAGAATTTTTTAAAAAAGAAGAGAGAAATAACTAGCAAGCTTACACCTCTGAGGCAAATTTTGCTCACAAGCAGTGGTGACAAACCTAAGGCACATGTGCTACGGAGGCCATTAGCATTGACAGCTCTAAAAGGTTCACCATCCCTGTCCTAGAGGAAGATTTTGCATAAATAGGAACTTGAAATATTTCTTTGGCTCACTAGATAATTCAGTCTACTTTGCATCCTAAATGCAAGAAGGGCTCAATAGGAACCATAAGTACATAAGTCTGCATGACCGGTATGTGTATAAAATGATTAGTTAGCATTCTTTGGCTTGTTGAAAAACATTTTAAATTACATGCTAAAATTTTATTTCTTTACCTATAAAGCAAAGTTAGGAATGTTTATGATGTCTATTAAAAATACTATTGGTTTTGAGATTACCTATTAGAGGGAACCTTTTTATGTTGTTGATGATAATGAATGTTTATTACATCACCAAACTACAATCATCTTCAAAAACAGTAGGAAAAGTCAGAAGAAAAAGTTGATAAAAAGTTAAATAGCTCATAATTAGCTAAAATAATAAAGATATTTGAGAAGAACATAACAAGCTATTTGAACACACACCTGTCTCAGTCCAAAATGATCAAAGGAAAAAATCACTTACATTTAAAAGAAGTTATTATCAAAAGTGCTGATGGCTGTCTTTGATGACATCTGTGTCCAAGAGTGGCAGGAAGATGACTTTGTGTATGGCAAAGGTCAAAACTGTGAGAACAAAGGGAAAGGACCATTCCACTAACAGAGGAAAATCATAACATCTGCTCCTCCAAGCAGGTTTACCAACATCGCTGCTTGCCTACTATTCATCACTTAGGCGTGGTATTCTCTCAGTTCGTTTTCTATTTCAGTCCCTTTAGGAGGGATATTCAAATGGAGATTCTTTAAAAAAAAACAAGACACTTAGCTAGCCATTCAGATTGGATCTAGTTTTAGACACAGCCTGATCCGAATTTTGTGGGTAAATAAAATTGTGACTGGAATGTGCAAAGAGGTAACATTGGGTATTTTGATGCATGCTCCCATGTCTTTGCTGAGTTTTCTATTTTGTGAAATTACTGTTAAATTTTCTTCAAATCTTGCCAGCATCCTTAAAAAGAAGTAGTTTTTAGTTTTGGAGTATCTTGATTTCAGCCCTTCAAGCATCATCACCACCAAAGCTTTTGGTCCAGTTAGTAAGTAAATGAATGAATGAAGAATGAATCTAGAAGTCCAGAGTATATAGTTTACTGACAGAGGAATAGTAATAATGTTATTATTAACCAAGGAAGATTATTAATTACTTATTGAATACCTCCTTAATACATTGAGCATTTTACTCTGATACGCTATCAGGTTGGCTGTAAATTCTGGATTATCATGTTTTTATGTGTTTCAAAAGAAATTTCTTATCTATGTCTTGTAAACCTTACAGAAGAGAGGAAACTCATAAGAAACAAGTCAGTCTTGCTCTAAGTTAGAACTAAATTGAAACAGGCACATTATTACTCATAGACTGTATTGCATAATACAATGAAAATTTGCAACTTAATAGCAGGGTTTTTATTTTCCTACTTAACATACAAACTATTCTTAAATCTGGTTACTACTATGGTACAATCTGATAGCTTTCACATACTCTATATTCTGTATTCTCTCACTAATCCATACATTTGAAAATCTTATAAGTATAGAATTATTCAAGATTTTCAACAAACAACCAAATATTTTAGGAATTACCTTAGTCTTTTCTCTAACCAGCACTGACCAGTAGGAATAGGAATATAATGTGAAATATATAGTTTAGCCACACTTCTTAAAAGTCTAAAAAAATAGTGAAATAAATTTTAATAGCATGTTTTCTTTAAATCAATATGTCAAAATATTACTTTACTGTGTAATCAATATCATTAACCAGATACTTTCCATTTTTTTAACTCACAGTGTTTGAAATCTGGTGTGTGTATGTGCTGTACTTTCTGCATAGCTCAGTGAGGGCTAGCCACACTCGAAGTGCTTGGTATCTCTATCGGACTCCTGGATGTGTATTAGGTGGTTTAATCAGTCTTGTGCTCCTCCTTCTCAATTTTCCTTCACCAGATTTTTATTTTTCATGTAGCAGTCACCCCAAATAAATAACTTTGCCATATATATTTAACATAATTTGAATATATGCCTATAAACTTCAAACAGTCTGAATCATTAAACATACCTTTTCAAGTGCATGGTTTCCTGTTTCCCTAACTGAGATGTATGTCTTAATGCCTGTCAGAAAGTTTGTTTGTATAACATTGAATTATAATCCTTTATCAAAAACACAGTAGCCACTACTCTTACTGAAATCAGTCTGTCTAGAAAGATAGGCCATTGTATGGGCTTTGTTCAAAACCAAATGCTAAATTGCCATTAACTGTTTTTTAAAATTGACTTAGCACTTCCTCATAAGTATCACTAAAATTATTATGCCAACATTTATACATTTGACAGCTTACTGATCTAACTTTTCTGAGATTACTGATTGAATACATAATAATGGGCATATGTACATATATGCAGAGCAGTTTTCTTGAGAGGCTTGCTTTGAGACCATAGGTATCAGCCCGGATTTCACTGATCATCCCTAAAATGACAATCATGTTCCTGACAAGAAAACAAATATGTGTAGTTTTGTTTAGTTAGTTTTGTTTTCAGATAGCCTTAGATGCCTTCATTTTTACCTAGTATACCTTGGTCTTCTAACTGCTCTAATTCATTCCTGGTCTTGCAGTTGTCATCATTTAATTCTTTTTTTTTAAGGTAGGTTCTCATTATGTCATCATTTTGAATTACACACTGATCATGTTTTAATCATTCTAAGGACTTTAAAGTCCTTCAATGACTTTGCATTCAAATCCTATGACTAGGCAAGCCTAAAAGCCAGGTTTGACCACCTCCGAGTTTTTCCTTGCCCCACTCTCACTTTCTCTAGCTTTCTGTGCTGATTTAATTTTTTCCATTAAACATAGCTTCTTGCCACCAGAGCTAGTTCCCTGAGTATAATATCTAGCAGGCATTACCGACATCAGTCAAAATTTCATTTCTTTGGAGACATCCCTGTCCACACTAATGAAGGAGTACATTCCTTGGTGGGTTTATCACAATTATAGTTAGACATGTAATAGTGTGAGTAGCTGTAGGGTATTTATCTGCTTTTTTTCTTTACACTTTAATTTTCACATGGGGAGAAACAGAGCCATCCTTGTTCTTCTTGCTTAGCTGATTTTGAATGCCTAGTTAGCTCATAATAGATAATTTATTATAGCATAAAGATTATAACCTTCAGGATCTAAAGATTCTAGAGTTTAGACAAATAACACTGTAGAGAAAGTTGCCCAAAATGTCTTCAGTTCCCAGTCTATATGAAAGACATAAGAATAGTATCATTTTATAAGGCTAACATGAAGATTAAATCAGAGTTTATGTAAAGTGCTTGACTGCATTTTCTTAAGGAAAAGGCTCAGTGAACTTGTATGATCATGGAGACGATAGTTTTTCAAATCGTATTTTTCTCCTATTATTTTATTTATTTTCCTGTTTAACCCAGTCAACACTTTCATACTAGAATTCCTTGGACAATGGAAGAATGTCAAAATGGCCTCTTCCTTCTGGCCTCACCGCCCTGGGTCCACCTGCTCTGGTCCACCCCTCCACCCACCCCGCCCAGCCCAGGTCTCTGTCAGAGGCCATGGTGGGAGTCTGGTTCTCTGAGGAGCATCCATCTCAGGCGGGGAGACATCTGACAAGACTGGAAATGGCGGATGGAGTAGTAGTTTAGTGTCACCCATTTTCACGCAAGAGAGTGCCTGTCACCTCCTTACCTGAGATAGAGAGCAAACAGTAAAAGCTGTGGTGATACAGAACAACAGGAAGGGGACACTCAGCTGGTTTGGCATTGTGACAAACCAATATCAAACCAAATGGAAAATGGCACTGAGGAATGTAGAAGGCAGCATTTATTATGCCAGCAAGACAGTGGGACCAAGTCCAAATCACTAGCAGTGACTGAGAGTGAAACAGAAACTTAGATGCATTTTGTAAGCAAGAACTACAAAAGGTGACAATAGGTTATTACATGATTGGTTACATACATTCAGTCAAGTCATTCTAAATAGATTTACTTAAAAGGAATTGTTTATCATAATATGAGGGATTCTGGGAAGAAGGGAGGGGGTTCTTGCGGGAAAAGCAGAGTTAAACGTGTCCTTGACTGGGCCAGTCTGTTCTGGGCTGAAGTCCTTGAAGCACGTAACACAGCCAAGTTGACTCGGTTCATTATCTGGATACAGACAATCAAGGCTAACTGAAGTTAGCAGGCTAGCTACATGACAAGCAGCAGGAACACAGTCACAGGCCGCTAATGGGTCTCTAGCTTTTATTGTGAAATACTTAAGTTTGCTAATTTATAAGTATGCCTTTACACTATAATTGTGCCCAAATGTTCTGAATTTTGAGATAGGGTCTCACTGGGTTGCTAACTTGCCCAGACTGGACTTTGAACTTGTGATCCTGCATGAGTCTCCTGAGTAGCTGGAATCTTGGCATGTATCATTATGTTCATCCAAACAAGAATTCAAGTGTACTGAGATTGAGGTAGGGATATTGGGGAGTTTAATCCAAGGCCTTTGTACTGAGCTATATTTTCAGGTATTTTTTTTTTTTTTAATTTTGAGACAGTATCTCACTAAGTTACCCAAACTGGGCCCAAACTTTTCAATTCTCTGTAGCTTCCCAGACTACTGGGATTTCAGATAGTCACTACTGTTGTTGTCAGGGTTTGCAAGAGAAAGATTTGATACAGAACACATAATTTATAGGACTGTTCACCCAAAGAGTCAAATGCAAAAAGGTGCAGGAAACTAGAGTCCCACATACTAGAGTCCCAAAGAATCCAGTTAAGAACCTGGAGCTCATGGCAATGTTTCATGCAAGTCTATATCAAGGATCTGCACTGGAAAGTCCAGAAGGTCAGTGATGGAAGCTAGAAAGTCTATGCCAGTGGGATGAAGGATCTGTGCCAGCAGGCTGAGGGCTCTGCACTGAACCAGGAAGCAGCATTCCAGGGGCTCAGAGCTAAGAGTTTGCATCAAGCCTCAGAGGAGACTTTGGACTTGGACTTTTGACTTTGGTGACTCTTAGAGATGGTCTAAATACATTTTTGCATGAAAAGCGCAGATGAATCTTGGGGACTGGGGTGGAATGTGATGGTTTAGATCTAAAATGGCTCCCAGATCTTCGTGTGTTTAGAATTGGAGTATGGGGAGTTTGTAACTGACTTACTGTTAGGAAATGGGGTCTGATCCCAGGCAGTGGGTCACCGTTGGTGTGACCTAGAAAGATATATCTCCCTTCCTGGGTCCATTCTTGACTTCTGCTTCCCTGACACCAGAACTTAAGCAGCTCTCTGCCATGCAGTCCTGCCTTGAGACCAGCCTGCTGTGAGCCAAAACATGAGCCAAAATAAGTCTCTGTTTCTGTGTGTGTATCAAGATTTTGTCCCAGAAACAAGGAAAGAAAACAAGGTAGTTTTGTTCCAGTTTTATTTCCCAGGAGGGGGCCATTATTAACAGCTTCCAGTAACCCCCAAGTCACCTACCATATACAAGAGTTTTTGTCTTTTAATTTAGAAAAAATGAGACTAGGGCTCAACAGTGCCTACCTGGCAAGTACAAGGTCCTAAGTTTGATTTCTGGAGCCAGAAGAAAAAATAGGACTAGGGCTGAGGATTTAGCTCAGCAGCATTAGAGCCTGACTGGCAAGCACAAGGTCGTGAATTTGATCCCTGGTTAAAAAAAAAAAATTGGGACTATATCATATACATCCTGACTTCCCAGCCATTTAAAATATTTTAGCCAGAGCCAGATATGGTAGCACATGTCTGTAATCCCAGCTCACAGGAGGCTGAGTCAGGAGGATCTCTGTGAGTTTGAGGCCAGCCTGAACTATACAGTGAAACCCTGTCTCAAAAACCAAAATAAATAAATAAATAAATAAATAAATAAATTTTTAAAGATAAATATTCTAAGCAGGTTGTGGTGCCATCTGGCACCCAGGAAGATGAGGCAGGGAGATAGCCAAAAGTTTTAAGGCAAACCTGGACTACATAGCAAGACCCTGTTTCAATCAGTCAAATCTAGAGGCATGGTTCACTACATCACTTAGAGACCCAGGCTGCATTTGAACTTAGAATACTTTCCCAGCCCCCAAGTTTGCTAAGATTATAGATGGGCATCACTTTAAAAAAAAGTTATGAGTGTATCTTTCCATGTCAGAAAATGTTACGAGTTCAACCGTGTTTCCCAAAATTTTGTACAGTGAAATCCTTGCCCACAGGATTGTATATGGAATATAATTGTATTTGGAGATATCATCTTAGAGGAAGCTGGACACTGATGTTTAGGGTGGGAGACCAAGAAAAGGCCCTGGGAGAATCAGCCAGCTATAAGCCAGGGACAGAAGCAGCCATCGGTGGAAACACCTTGTCATAGGTGTCTAGCTTCTAGAACTTGAGAAAATAAATTTCTGTTACTTAAGCCACCCAAAGCATTACTTCATTGTGACAGCTCTAGCAAACTAATTCAGTAAATTCATACCTACCTGGGTATTTGGTTTTGAGATCTGCTGTGTATTCCAGACTGATCTTGAACTCACTATGTACCAGGCTTGTCTCAAACTTGTGGCGTTCCTCCCGCCTCTTCTTTCCAGGTGCTGGGACTACAAGTGTATACCATACCTGGCTTGTTCTTTTTTAATTACTACCACAGGCTTGAACTGTTATGAGTTGGCCTAGACCTAGTGGGACTGTCCCATGCTGCCAGACAGTGGCGGTTCAAGCCAGTGGGAAAGTAATATATTTGAGTCACCCCTACCACAAGGCAAAGGAATTAAGGTCTGATTACAAACATGTTAGTAATATGGTACCCTTTATATGGGTAATGCATACTATCATAATGTATTCTACAATTTCTCTAGTGTCTCACATTTCTATGGTACTCTTGTTTTTTCTTTTCTTTTTTCTTGCAGGGGTGGGGGTACAGGGTCTTGCTATATACTATGGGCTGGCTTTGAGCTTGCTGTGTGCTCCGGACTGGCCTTGGGCTCATGGCTGCCTCCTGCTTCAGCCTCCTGAATGCTAGTAATAAAGATCTGTGCCACTGTACCTGGCTGAATACTTCTATAATAGACATCCTTATACATGTTTGTTTGTTTAAGTCACAAAAGGGCCGGAGCTGTGCTCAATGTAAAAGCCTTGGGTTCCATCCTCTACTAGAAAAACCTACTCCTTTGACTGCTGGAAATGATGTACTTTCAGGAACAAAGAGTATTTCCTATAATAGACATTAATAAGCGTGATTTTTTTGTGTTGTTTTATTTTTTATACTTAGAATTGAACCAAGAGTCTTCAAACCTTCACAGTGAGCTACACCCTCAGCCCTACAGAATTTGGAGACAAGGTTTTGCTGGTTTGCCCAGGCTGAGCTGGAATTTATAATTCTTATGCTTCAGCCTACCAGAGTTCTAGGATTATACACTGGAAACATTTCTGTAAAGCATGGTTCAGAACTGCAAATCATTCCTACAGATCTTGTTGGAAGTTAGTATTTGTTGCTTGGAATATACAATTAACTCAGAATACATACTGCTATGTTTTGTTGTCGAAAAATGAAAATCAGAGCTGGACGTGGTGTCGCGTGCCTGTATTCCCAAATTCAGCTGAGGCGGGAGGATTACTGTGAGTTCAAGGCCACCCTGAACTACACAGCAAGACCCTGTTTCAAAGAAAAAAAAAAGATCAGGTATTTATTGTACTATGAAAACAAGTTATTGAAACCAAAAAGTAAGGCATCTCCCTTCTTGTTCTTCATAGGAAGGGTAGGCAGTTATGAAAAGACAGGCCCATCACCATAAAAGATAATTCAGCCTTTAGCTGCTAAATTACATCACAAATAGGGAGTTCATTTGGGGCAAATGGATTATTTAGCTGTGTTTTTATCTTGAAGATGAAACTGACCATTCTCTTCGTTGTTTTTGAGACAGGATCTCGCTGTATGGTAAAGACTGGCCTTGAATTCATGGTAGTCCTCCTGCCTCGGCCTCCTAGGTGCTGGATTACTATACTTAAAATATTTGGAAAATTATAATTTTCTCAATCTTACATAACTATCTTTGAGTTAAAATATAAATGTAAACCAGGCGTGTTGTGATGCCTGTTGTTCTGGCGCTCGGAGGCTGAAGCAGAAGGATCTTTGTGAGTTCTAGACCATCCTGGGCTACAGAGTGAACGCAAGGCCAACCTGAACTGCGTAGCTCAAAAAGACAAATAAGTAAGTAAGTAAGTAAATAAATAAATAAGTGGCTCAGGATGCATGTAATCCTAGAAGTCTGGGAGATTATAAATTTGAACCCAATCTGGCCAATTCAGCAATTCAGTGAGATCCCATTTCAAAATGTTTAAGAAAGGCTACCAAATAACTGTTTAACAGTGATCTTACAGGGCCAGGGATTTAGCTCAGTGGCTTAAGCGCGTGCCTGGCAAGCGTGAGGTTGTGAGTTTAATCCCTGGTACCAAAAAAAAAAAAGTGATCTTACAGTATCAAATAGTAGTGGGAGTTGACAACATGGTAGAAGTATTATTTCCTTTTGATTATACATTCCTTTGTTAATCTCTTTTAAAATAATTTGAGACACAAATCCTGCTGTGTACTAAGTTCAGTGGCACATTACTTGCTTGGCAAGTGCAAGGTTGTGAGTTTGATTCCCAATTTAAAATAAAAAATTATTCTTATCTTTTTGTTCTCCCAGAACATCATGAAAGTTTATTTCAGATGTAATAATGATGCTAAAATTGAAAAATTTAATTTATAACAACACCAAGTAAACTATTTAACCATTTAAGTAAAAAACCATTTAAGTAAAAAAAAAAAAAAAAACATTTAAGTAAAACCATTTAACCACTTAAGTAATAAATAAATAAATAAATAAATGTCCAAATGTGCTGGGTTGATATTACACAGACACCATAGAGGTATCATACTGTGAACAATTGGCATCCAGCCAACCACCTTTTCTGGTCAATGCTCAGATTTCATTTAATAAAATTACATCTATATTCCATGTGTTTAATAAGATTACATCTATACACCATGTAGATCATGAAATTCCGGACAAATGAGTCTTAGCCAAAGTATGTAACTTCATGTCATAAAAGTACTACGCTTTCTATAGGACCTGATCAGATGGTTCAAAACAAAGAAGGCAATCCCAGCCTTAATTACTTATTGATCACTGACTCTGTCTGGGTGATGGTGAATGCAATTTTGATATAAGGCAGACATAGCCATTTCTACCAAGAAGTTGGGCTCGCACTCAAGTTCATTTGGAAACCAGGCAACCTTCACACTGTCTGCTAACACTCACTGTTCTTGTCTGTCTGTAGATATCACAAAACTTTCTTGACAATTTTCCTTCTCTGGAATGTCTTCTCTGACCCTTCATCCTTCTATGATTATCCTGTGCTTTAAAGTTCAACAACATCTGCGTAATGTTCTCAGGGCATTTTGGGTCTACATAATACCCTATTAACATTCAACTGTGCGTGATAATAGCCATACCTAGATTGCAACCTTAACAGCATAGAGAAAAATGCTTAACAACTATAGCAGTCAGGTCTTTATTTGCTATGTGACTTTGAGTATCTTAGTTATTTCTGGTACTTAGATTTTTAGTATGTAAAATGAGAATATACTAAAATCTAACTCATGTACTATTGTGAGGACTAGATGAGAAAAATGTGCATCTCGTGTGGAACTTGGCACATAGAAGAAACTCTAAATATTCATCCCCCTGTAATACTCCCCCATTGAACAGTGGATAACATAGCACTGAATAAAATATTAGACAGTACTTAAAGGATTGTGAGAACAGACAGAGAATAATTTATTGATTGATACTACGATACAGGTAGAATTGCACTGTAAGAGTCAGCATAACTTCACAGTTAATCGAGAATGCTGGTCTTGTGTAAAACAGCTTTTAGACTTATAATATCCCAGAAATTCAGCCTCCTTATAGGTAAAGGGGAGCGCAGTGTGCATGAAACATCAGGGTTACTCTGAGAATCAGACAAGATACTACACTGAAAATACTTAGCATACTACCTGGCAAATTTTAAGCATTTAAAATATTAGGTAGAGATGCCATCTGTAAATACTATTAAAATAAGTATATCTGAATCCCAAGAAGTCAAAAAATAAATTTTGTGGTTCAGTTTGACTATATATATATATATATATATATATATATATAGGTGAACAGAATTCAAGAGTGAAATGAGTGAACCTTGAAAATGGAAGTGAAAAGGAGTGAGAATATAACATGAGGTAAAAAAAAAAATCAAGTGTAAAAGTGAAGCAAAGATGTTACCTTTTAGAATATGCCTTCTCAAAATTACAGACCCTGCTATCTATTGAAGGAGAGCTGTTCTGTTGAAGTCGAAGTAACTCTGTAAAGTTGAAGGACAGAGGGACTAATTGGGGGACTTGAGTGGAGTCAAGTGGAGGACTCTGGGTTGTTCTCTTAGGTATTGCAACCATGAAAATGCCAACGTGACACATGTACTGACACATTTTTTCCCCAGGTGAACACCAACCAGGTTGATAGACCTGGCTCTACTCTTTGCCAACTTGATTTGACTCAGAACTCAGGCAACCTGTTTTGCATATGTGAGCACACTACCTTTCTGCACCAACGTTATCCATTTCATTCCTACTTCCTGTTGTTGATTCAGCCACTCCTTTTATCATTCCAGCAGTTTAACATTGATTTTTGCCCTAGCTTTCTTTTCACTTTATTTTTTATAAGTCTCTCTCTCTCTCTCTCTCTCTCTCTCTCTCTCTCTCTCTCTCTCTCTCTTTCTCTCTCTCTCTCTCTTTTGTACTGGGGATTGAACTCACAACCTTGCACTTGCTAGGCAGGTGCTTAAGCCACTGAGCTAAATCCCCTGGCCCTCTTTTCACGTCAAATATACCTCAAACTCTGTTCTTCCTCACTGTAAAGATTCAAATACAATCAAATACTCTGAATTTCCTTAATTAGGGCAAGCTCTTCTAGAGTTCCTCACCTGTCTTCAGAGAACAGCGTGAAGAGTTTAAGGAGGTATTAAGAGCTTGGGATTTAGATTCAGGTAAGAATGGGTTGAAGACCCAGATTTGCTGCTAATTCTTAAGTATTCAGCCTAAATAGTTTAACTATGTCTTGATAGACAATAAGTGTTAATAACACTTATTTTTATTATTGGCCTCCTGGAAGCAAGATTCCCTACCAGATTTTAAATTCAACATAAATGACAAAAATAAAGACTAAATTTTCCTTGTTTGATTCGATATCTCCAGCCTGTGACAAAAAAGAGATGCAGCATGTTTAGAATTTAATGACATAACTTTGAAAAGTTGTTTAAAAACTTATTTTCAAAGACTACCAAGAGATGCACCATCACCAACGAGACTTCAGACACTTCAACCTAGCACAAAGTAGTTATGGTGAAACTGAAAACTTGCTCAGTTTTAGTTTTTCCCCTTGTACAATTTGTCAGTATTCAGATTTCAATTTTACATTTCAGATTGATATAATTGATAACAGTCATTGTGATATATTTTGAAATTCCTCTTAAAAAGAGATTATTAATTTATAATGATTTTTTTCTCCTATAATGGGACAATAGAAATTAAAAAGCATTACTTGACTGAGAAACGCAGCATTGCAAGTTACCTCCATTTGCTGTGAGGTAAACAGTGTGGGCAAGACCTATTGATGAGGATGAGTAATATGAGCAAGATGGCTTGTGGACAGCAACTTACTTGGATGAAAGATGTACATCTGGTTAGAAAGCAGAGTCAAATATCACTGAAAAAACAGGTAGAGTCAAATTGTGGGGAAGTATTGAAAGACAAGGTAGTTAGAGTTTGATGCAATAAAATAAAAAGCAGAAAGTCATTGTAGGTTCTAGCGTAGTACTGTTTCATAGCAAAAAAAAACAGTTTTGAAGAATAAGATAAAAGTAAATAAGTAAGGAAGATTGTACTTAGAGATACTAAGGAGGAAATAGAAAAGCTTTGGCAAAGATTGATGCAGATCGACGTTAGGGAAGTATGATTCTAATCTTATTTTAGGACCTCAGATAAGTCACTAAATTCTCTTTGCGCATGCTGGTATTTAAAATCTGAGGGATGCATTTCATCAGAAATATTGCAACACACTGATACCAAGGCTATTTTAGATGTAACTGAGAAGAACTTACAGTTTTTAGAGTTATATATTTACTTTTTTATAGTTACTCACCATCTTTCAAGTTATGCTGGATCCGTACTAGCTGAATGGAATAAGGAATCTTGTTTGCTTCTGGTTTTGAGGCAATAACAGGCTCTGAAAGTGTCATTACCACCATAAGAACCAAATAATTGGAAGCAAGATAATAAAAAAACAATTTCCAGACATTGGCAGTCTATGTAGAGAACTGTGTGATCCCTGGAAAGAAAACATATAAAATTAACCCTATGAAAACTGATTTTTTGTTTACCAGAAATTATTGGGTAGTAATTAGCAGAAACAAGGGACCCAACTTGATGTAAGGTGGCCCAGATGTAAGGACAGTGAGACTACAACTCAGGGAAGAAGGTGCCAAAACTTGTGAATTAGAACACTCGAGAAGGAGCGGTGCAGAGAAAGAATGCCAGAAATAAGGAGAGTAATTCCATTGAACCTTGATCTAAATTATAATCCACACCTCAAAATGGTAAAATTCATAAAGATGGATAAAATAAAACTTAGAAAGAACATTGTTAGAGAACTGTAAATAAAACCATTCCTAGTATGTAAAGAGTTCATGTAGGAACTAATATGAGTGCCTTCCAAGCCAGTGTAGACAGATCTTTCTGCACACCAGGGACATTCAGTAGAGACTTTAGAAAGCATATGACTTCTTAGGAAAATAATGCTTCCTCAGAGCAGAGGTAACTCCAGAGTCGGCCTTCAGAAGATAAAATACTATCCTCAAACCAATCAATTCACCTGCAAATAAATGAACTGGCTATTCAAAAATTTCCAGCATTATTTAAGGAATAAAGAAAAAGCTTAGCACTCAACAATACAAAGTTCAGTGTTTGGCATCAGACAAATATTGTTAAACACACAATAGAGCAGGACAAATAACCTGAGGGGGGATTTATACAACAAATTCAATA
The DNA here is from genome assembly GCA_004027295.1 of Dolichotis patagonum. Taxonomy (NCBI): domain Eukaryota; kingdom Metazoa; phylum Chordata; class Mammalia; order Rodentia; family Caviidae; genus Dolichotis; species Dolichotis patagonum. The sequence goes on from PVJX010004636.1 coordinate 90,829, forward strand.
TGGCCAATAATTGCATAAGCAAGAATTATGTTAAAATATAGTTATAATAGTCAAAGATTTGAAGAAAAACTTGAAAATGAGAGAAACAGATTTTTAAAAACCACTTGTATCAGGTCAAGGTTTACTAAAGAAAAAGATATAACACAAGATATCCAAATGTATAAGAAATTATAAGATTGGTTTACGTTGGTCGGTCACAGAGTCGGATGAGGAAGTGTGCACAGTGTGTCTGCACTCTGGAGACAGAAGGGTCCAGCCCAAGGTCTGGTGCTCACTGCAGTGTCCCGTCCAAGTCCATATCAGGAGCTGGAGTCTGTGATGGAACTGTGAAGAATCTACGATGGAAAGCTGAAGAGTCTACTCAGGAAGTCTAAAGAGTCCCAGGTGGAAGCTGAACAATCTGCGCCAGAAGCCAGGAGATGACCTCAGAGCTGAAGGCTGACACTGGAGCTCCTCTGAAGAACCAGCGATCAGTCCCTCCTCACTTGACTTTTATTGTATGCTGGGTGTAGTGCTCATATAATCTCCCTGCCCTACTGTTGCACAGACTGAGAATGTTACAAAGTAAGACCCCGGCCCTCTGTTGAATCACTTACACTTCTGACCTCAAGTCAGCACAGTGTATCAACCATTACAGAACTCAAATGGGACTTCCAGTGATGAAAGACATAATATATAATGTAATAAATGTATCAGCTATGATTATAAAGCTACAAAAGAAAAAACACTGAATGCCAAATCATAGGTACAGAAACTATTTAAAATTGAGTCCACAAGGAAAACAACTGGAAAACACAACTTCAGAAATTATATATATATATAATAATATATATATATATATTAGATCTAGCAAAAAGAGGGAACATCAAAACTATTTGAGGAAATAATGGCCCAAATTTTCCAAACTTGATGAAAACTATAGATTCACAGAAACAAGAAGTTCATAAATGTCAAAGCAGGATATACATCAAAACCACGCTAAAGCTCACCTAAATAAAATTTCTGAATATCATCCACATATGGCTTAGATCTTTTTTTTTCATTTTATTTTAAAGAGAATAAGACAAAAGAGGTCAGTACAGAGCAGATCAGAACAGGACAACATAGGCGACACAGTACTTAACATTAAGACAACCGGACATTAACAATAGCTATCACAATATTTCTTTCTCTGCTATACTTGAGCATAGTTTCAAATACAATAATATCAAACATAACAGAAAAGTATGAAACCATTCAAAGAGTGAAAGAATTACAGGGCATTCTGAACCGAATAACAGAGAATGATCAATGGGTACTATATCTCATTTTCAATAAAAAAAATTTTTTATACTTTCACACATCTTCAAATCCCAATAAGACACATGTGATAGATAGAACCAATGGAAATAGAAAAATAGAAGCTTGGTAGGACTTCTAAGAAGGATGGTATTAAATCAGCAATGGCTGTCATAATGTTTTGTTCTCTTCAAAACAGCTGTTCATAGCATCATGTATAATAAAGTCAAACAAAACAGGATAAAACCATTCCAACTGATGAATGAAAACATTGAAAGGCTTCAGAGCTATGAGATGGGGACTCAGGATTACCATAAAATCTTATATACGCTTACCAACTCTCATACTAAGGAGACTGTATGGTATTTACACATGTGAGTTTGGTTTATTTCGCTTATGAGTATGGTCTCAAGTTGTGCCCATTTATTTATGAATATCTGCATGTGATCATTATTTATAGCTGAGTAGTACTCCATTGTATAAAATGCCACAACTTTTTTATCCATTCCTCAGTTGATGGGCACTTAGGTTGTTTCCAAGATCTGGCTATTACAAATTGTGCTGCTATAAACATGGGTGCACATATATCACTGTGGTATGATGTTTTCAGTTCTTCTGGGAATATGCCTAGAAGTGGAATAGCTGGGTCAAATGGGACCTCCAAACCCAGCTTTTTGAGGAA